>MU761759.1:0-135320 GCA_026770625.1 Nicotiana glauca | reverse complement strand
TTCCATGCCTATGACTTTAATTTTGTGAAGGCAAAACTAGCATCTCCAACTCACAAGATCAAGGGAATTGAGAAAAGTTATTATCACAAGAAGGTATACTCAATAATTTTTCTAGAACTTGCTCTAAATGTTCTTCGAGGCGAAATAATGGATGTCACTGATTCTTGAAAAATGAAATTAGGCTTTCTTTGATACATCTTTTAGCCTCTTTTAGTTTATTCTCTCCTAAAAAAAGTCTTTATCTCTTCCAACCTATCTTTGAGCCTTTATCGTATTTTTCTTTAAAAACACCATGGTCAATAACCCCACAAAAGAAAAAAAAAGAGAGATGTATATTACTATTATAGTTATTACTTCTTCCGGCCATGATAAGTAATGTTTGTTAGAAAAAGAAAAGAAGGATGGTGCAAGGCAAGGAAAAAAAAAAGACATACAATGTATAGGTGTGTGTATATTCTTATATCTCTTTATGTTGATGAAAGCATATATACAAAAAAAAAAATACTGCAAAAAAAATTGAATAATTAGTATCAAGAAATATTTGCTCCAAGCTGGAAGAAGAAAAGTCACTACAAAAATATCTTTATCCTACCAGCCTAAAGCCTGACATTATAAGCCAAGAAAAAGTCCTAAATAAATTTCAAAAAATAGTGTTGAATCTATATTAGTGGAGATTAACATGAAGAGAAATCCTATGGAAGAAGAATTGTGATATTCAAAATGTGTGATAATAAAGTTATCAATTCCGAAAGATTCAAGCGAAAAGGAATGCAAATTTTTTTTGTCAAGAGTAAAATCAGAAGCAAGGTACAAGATTTGGTGAAGTTTAAAAGATTAATCATTTGGCATGCTGGAAGAAGTTATTTTGAATAAATTTCCTATCCTACAAAGACCAAAATTATTGAAGAAAATATTTTAATAAAAAAATATATGTATATATATTATCATTAGAAATATTTTTTTTTCCTCGAGGACGAGCAAGGATTCAAGTGTGGGGGAATTCGATGGGTATAATCTATTCATATATTTTATATGTTACATATTAATTATTTTAAATAAAATATGAATAAATATACCATGTTCTCCCATATTTTCTAACATACTTTGCAGGAGGAAGAGCGTATGAAAATTAAAGAAAAGAAGAAAAAAGGAATGAGAATTGAGTAGTCAACCAGGAATGAAGAAGCAAAAATAGCACCATAGTTGCGACAATGGCATGTGGAATTTATGAAAAGTTGCAACTAGCAAAGTATATTTGAGACTATGGTTCTTCCTTCGAAGAATGAAACACATTTGGCAAAGTCATAGTTGCAACTACAATTTTCATAGTTGCAACTACAATTTTCATAGTTGCAACTACAATTTCTATAGTTGCAACTATGGAAAATCTTAGGCCAAAAAAACTCTATAAATAGAGAGTGCATGTTGGAAAGAAGACATAAAGTCTTGTTGGAAGAAATCACTTTATAGTCTCTCTTTGTCTTTAGTATTTGCTACTAGTTGTCTTTATTTTAGAAGAATAATATTTCTTCATAAGTTCTTTATTCCTAAATTAGTTTTTATTACTTCGTAATGGAGTAACTTCTTTTGTTGGGATAGTTGATGAAGCTTGATATATATACTATGATACTATCTCAGTTTAATACATCCTTGTCTTAAAACTTTCTATTTATATTTTATGTTGTGCTATAATAATAGTTTTTAACTAATCATTGTTATCACTTCTATATATTTTATCTTTAAGTTACTATCATATTAATTTTGTAATTCTCACGGAGCAAAATTAATATATAGTAACTATTGAATAAAATTGTGAAGAGAGAGCAATTATTAGCAAGCTATTATTAAAAGTCGATAATCTTGCTTGCCTCAGTTCTAATTCTCACGGAGAAATTGTTGTAGGAAAGATTATTGATTTTTTATTAAAAATATTCTCACGAAGTTTTTACTACCTCTTAGTACAATTCAAGCAAGAAAAATATTTCGGTCTAATCGTCACTAGTTTTAACTCAATTAATCACATAATCTCACGGAGTGTTATTAATTGACTACTTCTTAGTGAGCTAAATATAATTGTATTAGCAATAAGCAATTATTTCTTAGAGAAATACATGTAAAAATTGAGATTTTATTTTAATATATTATCAAGTGAATTCAACGATTCCCAACTCTTTTAAATTATAAATATTCCGCAAGTTCTTGGTTTTTATTTAAGTAACTAACAAGTTTTAAACCTCACTCACCTTTCATCAAATTGATTCTCTCAAATAATAGTTGAAATATTAAAAGTCTGTAGCATAGATGTTCCAATCTCTGCGGGACGATATCATAAACTATATTAGAATTTGATAAAGCGTGAGAAGGAAAATCCTATACACATTGGGCTCGTCAATTACACATTAGTGCAAGGTTGTCCGTATAGAATAAATGGGATATCTTACAATGTTTCCTTCCTATGCTGATGGGGGACCAGGAACCAGCGTCAATCTGATGATTTATATGGATTGATAACCTTTCCAAACAAAGGATAAATATATAAGGGGACAGGGGTCTCCTTGCCTTATGCCTTTACTGGGGGTGAAGAAATTGCTTCTATTACCATGAGCTAGAACTGCTATGTTGCTAGTCGTGATACAATCCATGATTAAAAAAATGGTCTTTGGAGGGAATTTAAAGTGGCAAAGGGTTCTATAAATGAAAGACCATTCAAGCGGGTCAAAAGACTTTTCTAGGTCTATTTTCAAGATTAGATTTGCCTTACCACTTCTTTGCTTATACATTCTAAGCATTAACTCCTGAATTATAATTGCATTATTACTAGTATGTCTCCCATTGAGAAAACTAGATTGGTAAGGGCAGATTAATTTTTCTAGAAAAGGTTTGAGTCTGTTTGCAATGATTTTTGTGATAATTTCATAAATAGTATTACAAAGCCCAATTGGCCGATAATTTTTTAGGTTTATAGCATTGGGTATTATGGGAATTAAACAAAGATAAGGGTCATTTATCCCTTTTGGGAGCTTGTCTATTTCAACTACTTATTGACAAAGGTTCGTCATAGAGGTACTAAGGTAGTGCCAGAAATTTTAAAAGAAAAAAGGATGAAGACCATCCAGCCCAGATGATTTAAAAGGTTTGAAACTAAAGACAAAATTTTTGAGCTCTAATTGGGATAGATGATTGCCTAGAGAGGCTCGGTTACAATCTATAAAACCAGGAGGGTCTTTATTAATAGATGCCTAATCGGAGTATTTACGACTAGTAGCAAAAATTTTATTAAAATAATTATAGATATGGTCCATGATGCCTTGAGGGTCATCTATCCAGTTGCCTTCAGTGTCTTTAAAAAATACTACTTTGTTGGTTCTTCTATTATTAATGGCACAAATGTGATAGAATTTTGAGTTGGAGTCACCTTCATTGAGCCAGCTAACTCTAGAGCGTAATTTCCAAACATCTTCCTCTATTTTTAGAAGATTGTTCTAGTCGGAATTAAGGGTCATTTCCAAGTTACTAAGGAAATTACTATGACCATAGGAATCAGAATTTTGGATCCATGCTAGTCTTGATAAACTAATTTTCTTTTTTCTAAAAAGGTCTCCAAAACTAGTATTTTTCCAATCAACTATATGGTTCCTAAAGGTTTTAGAGGCTCCAACAAAATTATTGTCAATCCAACATTCATTGACTATATCCCCAAATTGAGTGTGCCTGCACCTGTATGTTTCCAATATAAAGGGTTTGGGGAGGGGATTTAAGTGTTTAGGAATAAGTTATATTAGGATAGGGTTATTGTAACAACTCATCCAGTCATTTTGAGCTTTTACATTTTGCTCGCCAGTTTTCGGACATGACTAGCCCTGTGTGATGTATTACGACTTATATAAATTGTCGGTTTTGGTTTTCAGTACAATCAGAATAAGTTTGGAAGAACGGTTCTCAGTTCGAATCTTAAAATTTGAAAGGTTTACCAAGTTTTGACTTGTTAGAATATGATCTCGGATTAAAATTTTCATAGTTTGGTTAGCTCCGTTAGGTGATTTGGGACTTAGGAGTGTGATCTGAATGTATTTTGGAGGTCCGAAGTAGAATTAGGCTTGAATTGGCAAAATTAAAATTTTGGCGATTTTCGGTTAATAGGTGAGATTTTGACATAGAGGTCGGAATGGAATTCCGAAAGTTGGAGTAAATCCGTTATGTCATTTGTGACGTGTGTGCAAAATTTTAAGTCATTCAGACGAGGTTTAATCGAATTCGGACTTTGGAAGTTTGGGAATTCTTTGGCTTGAATCTGAGGGTGATTCGATGTTTAGATGTTTTTTTGAGCGTTCTGAAGATTGGGACAAGATTGAATAATGTTATGGGATGTGTTGGCATGTTTGGTTGAGGACCCGAGGTCCTCGAGTGAGTTTCGAGGTGGATTCGGACCATTTGTAGGCCATTTCTAGTTGCTGGTTTTTGGCTTCAGGGGTATTCCGTGCGGTAGCATAGATCTGACCGCGTTAGCATAGAGAAAATTTGGAAAAAATGGAGTTTTGCTATGCGATTGCGTAGGTATTCTCGCGATCGCATAGAGTAAAATATCTGCTGCACTGACCTGACTTTGGAAGCTTATATCTCACAATATAAAAGGAATTTGGAGATGTCTAAAAATAAAAGTTGTAGCCCTTGATGTCTAGTTTTCATAAAGCTAAACCAATTGCAATTTGGAGTTTCACACAAAACGTTATGACCATTATACTAGAGGCTGTCCGGAACAGGTGGAGAAGGCTGTTGCAAAAAAATTGTTCGACGCGATCGCGGGGGAATGGTCGCAATCGCATACGGAAAAAGAAGGGCTGGAAAATTTTGGACTTCGCTATCACATTAGTTTTTCCGCGATAGCATATAGTAAATGCCTGGGCGGATTATAAAGTACTCTATTTCGAGAATTTCGTCCATTTTTGCATTTTTAGAGCTATGGAGCTCGGATTGAGGCAATTTTTGAAGGGATTTTCAGAGGATTCATTGGGGTAAGTGTTCTTAACTCAATTTTGGTTAGATTACTCGAATCCAACGTTGGTTTTAACATTTAATTTGTGATTTTAGTTGGGAAAATTTTGAAAACCCTCTTGGTTTAATTTGAGGATTTGAGGGTCGAGTTGATGTCGGATTTTGGTAAAACTGGTATGGTTAGACTCGTTGTTGGATATGGTTTCATATTTAGTGAAATATCGTATTTTTAATGGAAAATATAAAATTTCATATGGAATTAATTCCTATATTTTTTATTGATTGAATCGAATTATTGTGGTTAGATTCGAGGCATTCGGACGTCGATTTTAGAGACAAAGGCATTGCAGAGTAGGATTTTGTTCGGATTGAGGTAAGTAATGATTGTAACTATTGTCCTTAGGGTATGAAACCCCGGATTTCACATCGTTGTACTACTTAGAGTTGATGAACACGCTAGATGACGAGCGTGAGGTCGTGCACTGTTGGGGATTGTGAATTAGTCCGTCCTATATGACTGTTAAACCGTGTATTTGATTGAATTTTTTTTTGATATCATTATGTTTTGGAAGGTATTATCATGTTTTGGGCTGAATGCCTTATTTGGGCCTCGTGCCAACTATTGTGGGCCCTTAAGGGATTTTTACTACTATTCCTCACTGTTTTGACTTCACAATTGTACTCAGTCATCCTGTATTCTACTATTTTTAAAACCCAACCATATTTACTCCGTTTTGATATTTTTAAAAGATATTTTGGGTTGAGCATCATGTATTGTTGCCCGAGTGGCATGAGAGATTTTTGACTGAGTGAGGCCAAGAGCCTGTGTTGTAAAGTTACTATGGGATCGAGCTACGTACCGCAGTAGTGTTATACTAATTCATGATTATGAGGTCGAGGGCTTGATTTGTTACACCATGAGGTGATTTGTTGATATGAGGCCGAGAACCTATTTGATTATGCCACGAGAGGGCTTGTTATTGCGCTTTGTCTGTAAGGGGCCCCTTGAGGAGTCTGTACACCCCCAATGAGCGCGGGTACCCAGTGTGATGAATTTATTTGTTATATGAGGCCGAGGGTCGGATTGATTATGCCACGAGATGGCTTGTTATAGTGCTTGGGCTGCAAGAGGCCCCTCCAAGAGTCTGTATACCCCCGTGAGCACGGGTACCCAGTATGAGTGATATGATGTAGCCCGAGGGGCTGTTGTTGTTTCATGTTATTGCCCGAAGGACTAGTTCTGTTCATATTATGCCCGAGGGGTGGTTTATGGTAGATGTTTTGCCCGAGGGGCAGTTTATGGTACATGTTTTGCCCGAGGGCCTGTTTACGTTTCCTACCATTTATAGTCACTATTCTTTCACTTGTTTGAAATAATTGAATGTTTTTTAAACGATTTTCCTAAACCTAAGCTTGATTTACGAAGTAAATGATTTGTGTACTGCTTTGGAAATTATCTATATTTGTTGTAGTGTTATGACGTGGCTTACGTGTTTTTGTACTGCTTAGCTTTTATTTACTTTTATTACTTACTAAGTTGGCATACTCACATTACTCCCTGCACCTTGTTTGCAGATTCAGGTATTTCTAAGCCCGGTGGCAGGTTCATTGGAGTTAATGAGGTAGCTTCCTAGCGATCGCAGCCCTCTTATCTCCCTCCTTATTCTTCCTTATGTATTCTTGTGATTTTTCCTGGCCATGTTGGTCTTTATGTTGTTAGATAGTTGTAGTAGATGCTCATGACTAGTGACACCCCGATGTCGGGCTCGTGTATTTTTTCCACAGTGTTTATTTAGATTTACATCATGAGATTATTAATTAATTAAAGATTTTTATTGCATAATGGTTAATTCGGGAGTTGTGTCAGCTGGCCTAGTTCTACGATAGGCGCCATCATGATCGGGTCGTGACAAGTTGGTATCAGAGCCTAGGTTACATAGGTCTCACGAGTCATGAGCAAGTTTAGTATAATCTCGTGGATCAGTATAGAGACATTTGTATTTATCCTCGGGAGGCTACAAAATCTTTAGGAAAACTTCACATTCTTGAATTATATTGTGCTACATTGATTCAGCTTGAAATGTAACTCTCAAAATTCCTTCCACGCATTCGTATGTGCGCATGAGCGCTCAGTATTAGCTTTCGATGGCTTGTGAATCCATGAACGAGATTCAAAATGTGTATTCTGTGTTTCTGCAATGGGCCAGTCTGGAGGACTTGAGGCCAGGTGTAGACCACAGCTTAGACTTGGTAGTTTCAGTTTAGAAAACTTGTTCATTGGACTTATGTGTTCGATAGTGTTCTTACGAGTTAAAATTGTTGCTCGATGAGCGGTTAAATGGCTATATGATGAGTATGAGGTGAATGCGGGATGTGTTCAAATGGTTTGATTATGATGAAAGGAGTTGCTTGAAATATCTTGATTAACTTATCGTCTTGAGTTATGGGTGCATTGAAGGATATTTCACGTGGTGTAATTGTGGAACAAATTAAATTCTCATAAATTGTAAATGAGTTCAGACTCAAGGACATTAATGATTGGGTAGTAATTGTGTTTGCAAAATGATTAGAAAAATGCCAGCTTGAGGCTAAGCAGGCGAGTTATCACTCACGGAATAAACTTATAGAGGTGTCATCTTTAAAATGTTGAGTGGAGAATTTTCTTTTCTACCCGTAGGATAGTTGTATTGAAATTTGAATCGAAATTAGTCAAGAAAGTTGACCTGGCCGTAATGAGAGTGAAGGAAAGCTTAGTAGATGGGTTGAGAAACAATACAAATTGTGTTGCATGAGCTTGGAAAGAATTTAGTGAAATTGCATTATAGTGTTATGGAGTAACTGGATATGTGTATTCTAAATTATTGAATTTTCTAATCTATGGCTTTGAGCCAAGTGGAGGAGTCCACTATCGGCAATTTGATTTTATGGTTATATGTTAAATTTAGGTTTTGGTTCGAAACATGCTCGTATGTTGGTTATGAACGGCATGGGTTGATATCGGGGAAGACTAGAATAATGAAATTCCTGAATACGGGTTATATTGTGCATTATGAGTATATTAAGATCATAGGATGATTAAGTTATTAATTGTAAAGAATGTAATGCGCATGGAGCGTGAATGCGACCAGTGGTGTTAAGGCAGGATTACTCCCTTGAGTGTTGTTGTGCTAATGGGACATGTGTCATTTGGATTGTTTAGGCAGTGCAATTTAGATTTGAGCAGAGTAGATGGCTAACAGAATTCTTATTGATTCAGAAATGTGCATGTAGCAATTGAATTTTTTTTTCGGATCTGTATGCCGCTAGAATCAATCAATTATTTATATTAAGCAGTACCGCGACTTGCGGTAATTTTGTATGACTACGGATTCTGTACTCCAGTATAAAGGAAGTAAAAGATTGATTTTAAGGTACTTTCAAAGTGGGTATTTGGAATGTGGTACTTTTGGGGATATTTAAGAGAGTATTCAGCGGCTTATGGGCCTTAGATAGTGTGGTTTTACGTTAAAGTTTATGGGGCAAGTTTTAGTTCAGGATAATGGTGTCTTAGTAAGGAAACATATAATTTGAAGGTAATTCGGAAGGATCTCAGAGGATTATGACAACTTGGTAGTAAGCTGGATCGGCATGGTAATGGATATGATCGGTTCTTGGGTGCTTATGAAGTGGTGGGTTTTCACAAGTGTTTCGTGGCAATGGCCTTTGGTTTTGGATGACTTGTGTAGCTTGGTTGAGTTGAAATGAGTCAGTATTGATGGTTCAATTTTGTGCAAAAGGGTATTCGTAGAGTTCTTGATAATTTCTACCATGGTTAGAGATGTATAATTTCTGCTGGCATAAAGAGTATGGGATGTATAGTGATTTTCTCCTAGATGGGATCAAATGGAAAGTTTTTGACTAGTTCAGTATGTAGTTGATTGTGGCTCGGAAGGGATTATCAAGTTCTCATTTTTATCATTGGATGGCATGGTATATGCGGTATCTTGTATAGAGTTGAGATTGGCATATGTAAGGTCACAGTTCAGTTTTGAAAGGAAGGTCATAAATTCATAGACAGCACAGGAAGTTTCAGATGACTAGATAAATGATATTACTAAATGGTGTGTCTTGATAAGGGTATGCACTTTAGAAAGAGGGCAATGTGATTGAGTTAATAATACATCATAGGTATTGGGGCGCTCTCTTGTTGGATCGACTACTGATATTCAAGTTTGCTTGGTGGCACACGAGAATTATTGTAGTACCTCTCGTGGGATGATTGGGTATTAGAGGTGTCTTGTATATTCGAGCAGTGGAGTTGGGATCAGATATGGTGATTCGTGTGCTTTATGGATTTAGAGACTGGGAGTCCTCATAATAAGGTTAGCTCGTGGTTGTGGATGGTAAAGATGTGGGTAGGCTTTTCAAATGATAGTATGTGTTATGATTCAGTCATATTGAACCTTCAGAAAGATATTTATCTGTTGTGGGTAATCAGAGTCGATTCGTAGTTCATCGGTGGGCCCAACATGGATGTGTGTTCTGCACTGGGTCGAAATTGTTGACTCCAAATTGTTATTATTGAGAGATGTGCCATTCGATTGTTGTTGAACTTATCTGTATTCTGGGGCGATCTATGAGTTACTCTTCTATGTTACGAGGAGTTGTGATTTGTTGGTTATATGAACATATGGTGCGGTGCCTTTTGAAATTTATAGTAGAGTTCGAGTGAGACGGGTATTTGGGTGTTGCATGATTGATTGTGCATTGGATGTGCTCTCTCGGATTGATATGGCATTGCGTTATTTGCTTCTCCATGGTTATGGTGATCCACTTTTGGGGGCTAGACATCAAATTACATGTGGTTGTTGATTTTGAGCATAGTGACTTGGGGTATTTTATGTGGACCATTGTTTGGATAGGGTCGCGCATTGCAGCGAAGTTTTGCTGGGATATGATCTTTTAGATTAGATTCATGTGTTCTGGTTCTACAGTGTGACGGGTTATTAGCATCGTGTTGTGGTGTTACTGATGAGCTTGCGGTTGAGTTCTCTCATTTAAGTCATTTTTTTCCATGATTTGAGGGCTTTTGGATTGTTGCTTATTGGTGTGCAGATTGCACGAGTTGTGGCTTTAGATTGTATTGATGTGTCATGTCACCAGAGTAGTTGTGTTGGAATTAGGTGAGATTGTTGAGATCTAGAGAGTACAAACGGATTTAGTTTTAGTGTGTTGGAAGGATAACATCGATGTTCGGCTTAGAAATTGCTATGGTCCTTGCCAGAAGAGAAGTGGCTTCATGAATGGTGGATCTAAGGAGTTGTTATGACTTCCTCTATGTTTTAGTTATCTTTGGTAGTATACGGAAGTGTTGGAATGAGGCTTTATTTGATAAAAGGCTTATTATCAAAATTCAGATGTTTTGAGCAACTGTTGTGATTAGAAGTTATCGCTACGGGTGTTTGATTTGTGTGGTATATCATAAAATTGTGTCTGAGGTTACAGATCTAGTTTCTTACAGCTTGTTCGGGCTTATTCAGAGTACAGATGCGAGATTCTGATCTGGTAGATGAATTCAGAAGTCGAAATGTGGTACTAAGGTTTATGGGCTAAGTTGGATGGTGAAATTTCAGTTACATGGTATTATCCGACCTATATGACATAGGGTGACGTGGGATCACCCTCGGGTATATGCATGGTAAGGTTACACAACGATTTGATAGTTTTTGGAATAACTCTGGGCATGTTCGAGGACGAACATATATTTAAGTGGGGGAGGATATAACGACCCGACCGGTCATTTTGAGCTTTTGCATTACGCTCGCCAGTTCTCGGGCATGACTAGCCCCATGTGATGTATTAGGACTTATGTAAATCGTAAGTTTTGGTTTTCAGGAGAATCGAAATTTAATTTGGATGAACAGTTCTCAGATTGAATCTTAAAATTTGAAAGGTTGACCAAGTTTAGACTTGTTAGTATATGATCTCGGATTGAAATTTTCATGGTTTGGTTAGCTCCGTTAGGTTGTTTGGGACAAAGGAGCGTGATCGGACTGTGTTTTGGAGGTCCGAAGTAGATTTAGGCTTGAATTGGCAAAATTAAAATTTTGGCGATGTTTGGTTGATAGATGAGATTTTGATATAGCGGTCGGAATGAAATTCTGGAGTTGGAGTAGGTTGTCATTTGTGACGTGTGTGCAAAATTTCCGATCATTCGGACGAGGTTTGATAGACTTTTTGATCGAATTTGGACTTCAGAAGTTCGGGAATTCTTTGGCTTGAATACGAAGGTGATTTGATATTTTGATGTTGTTTTGAGTGTTCTAAAGATTGGAACAAGTTTGAATGATATTATGGGATGTGTTGTCATGTTTGGTTGAGGTCCCGAGGTCCTCGGGTGAGTTTTGGGGTAGATTCGGACCATTTCTACGCCATTTCTAGTTGCTAGTTTTTGGCTTCAAGGGTGTTCAGTGCGTTAGCATAGATCTGACCGTGTCAGCATAGAGAAAATTTGGAAAAAATGGAGTTGTGCTATGCGATTGCGTAGGTCTTCTCGCGATCACATAGAGTAAAATATTTGCTGCACTAACCTGACTTTGGAAGCTTATATCTCACAATATATAAGGAATTTGAAGATAATCCAAAAAATAAAAGTTGTCAAAAAATAAAAGTTGTAGCCCTTGATGTCTAGTTTTTATAAAGCTAACCCAATCGTAATTTGGAGTTTCGTATAAAACGTTATGACCATTATACTATAGGCTGCCCAGAAGAGTTGGAGAAGGCTGTTGGAAAAAAACTATTCTACGCGATCGCGGGGGAATGGTCGCGATCGCATATGGTAAAAGAAGGGATGGAAATTTCGTACTTTACTATTGCATTAGTTTGTCTATGATAGCATAGGGTAAATGTATGGGCAGATTATAAAGTACTCTATTTTGAGGATTTTGACCATTTTTGCATTTTTAGAGCTATGGAGCTCGGATTGAGGCGATTTGTGGTGGGATTTTAAGAGGATTGATTGGAGTTTTCTTAAATCAATTTTGGTTAGATTACTCGAATCCATTGTTAGTTTTAACATTTAATTGGTGATTTTAGTTGGGAAAAATTTGAAAACCCTCTTGGTTTTATTTTAGGATTTGAGGGTCGAGTTGATGCCGGATTTTGGTAAAACTGGTGTGGTTGGACTCGTGGTTGGATGTGGTTTCACATTCCGTGATTTTTGTTGGATTCCAAGACATGGGCCCCACAGTCGAATATTTAGTGCAATTTCAGATTTTTAATGAAAAATGTAGAATTTCATATGGAATTAATTCCTATATTTTTTATTGACTGAATAGAATTGTTGTGGCTAGATTCGAGGCATTCGGGGGCCAATTTGAGAGACAAAGGCATTGTGGAGAAGGATTTTGCTCGGATTGAGGTATGTAATGATTGTAAATATTATCCTGAGGGTATGAAACTCTGAATTTCACATCGTTGTGCTACTTTGAGGTGACGCACATGCTAGATGATGAGTGTGGGGTCGTGCACGGGGATTATGAATTAGTCTATCCCGTATGACTGTTAAACTGCGTATTTGACTGAAAATTGTTTGATATCATTATGTTTTGGAAAGTATTATCATGTTTTGGGCTAAATGCCATATTTGGGCCTCTTGCCAACTGTTTTGGACCCTTAGGGGATTTTTACTACTATTCCTCACTATTTTGATTTCATAATTGTACTCGGTCATCCTATAATCTACTATTTTCATAACTCAGCCACATTTACTCTATTTTGATATTTTTAAATGATATTTTGGGCTGAGCATCATATTTTACTATTGTCCGAGTGGTATGAGAGATTTTTCACTGAGTGAGACCGAGAGCTTGTGTTGTAAGGATACTATGTGATCGGGCTGTGCGCCGCAACAGTGTTATACTGATTCATGATTATGAGGTCGAGGGCCTGATTTGCTTCGCCATGAGGTGGCTTGTTGATATGAGGCCGATAGTCTATTTGATTATGCCTTGAGATGGCTTGTTATTATTCTTGGGCTGTAAAGGGCACCTCGAGGAGTCTGTACCCCCCCAGTGAGCGCCGGTACCCAGTGTGATGATTTTGTTTATTGTGTGAGATCGAGGGTCGGATTGATTATGTCATGAGATGGCTTGTTATTACGCTTGGGCTGTAAGGGGACCCTCCATGAGTCTGTGCACCCCCAGTGAGTGCGGGTACCCAGTGTGAGTGATATGATGTAGCCCGAGGGGCTGTTGTTGTTTCATGTTGTTGCTTGAGGGGATAGTTCTGTTCATATTATGCCCGAGGGGCAGTTTATGGTACATGTTTTCCCCGAGGGGCAGTTTATGGTACATGTTTTGCCCGAGGGCCTATTTACGTTTCCTACCATTTATACTCACAATTTTGTCACTCGTTTGAAACCATTGAAAGTTTTGTTAAAAAATTTTCCTAAACCTGAGCTTGATTTACGATGTAAATAATTGGTATACTGCTTTGGAAATGATATTTATTTGTTGTAGTGTTATGAAGTGGCTTACGTGTTTTCTTACTGCTCAACTTTCATTTACTTTTATTACTTATTGAGTTGGCGTACTCACATTACTACCTGCACCTTGTGTGCAGATTCAAGTATTTTTGAGCCCGGTGGCAGGTTCATCGGAGTTAGCGAGGTATCTGTCTGGCGATCGCAGCGCTGCTTATCTCCCTCCTTATTCTTCCTTATGTATTCTTGTGATTTTTACCGGCCATGTTGTTCTTTATGTTATTCGACAGTTGTAGTAGATGCTCATGACTAGTGACACCCCAGTGTCGGGCTCGTGTATTTATTCCACGGTGTTCATTTAGATTTACATCGTGAGACTATTAATTAATTAAAGGTATAAATATGACTTTTATTGAATAATGGTTAATTTGGGCGTTGTATCGGCTGGCCTAGTTCCACGATAAGCGCCATCACGACCGGGTCGATTTTAGGGTCATGACAGTTGAGTGGATTTTGGGCAAGTGGATAACATATGTCCTAGGAAATATTCTTAACCATTCCTCAATTGCTAAAACTTTATCTAGCCTTATCATAATACGGGTATTGTTAAACTTGTTATGATTAGAAAATGTATATTTAAAACCTTTGAATCCTAGGTCCATTAACTTACAATAATTAATCTTATTCCAAAGCTTTGAGTCCCTTCTCCTATTGATAGGGTTACCTCATAGTTTATCTTCAGCTACTAGAACATCATTTAAGTCACCACCTAGCAACCAAGCACCCTTATAATTATCAAAGATACTAGCAATATTATCCCACATATTATTTCTATTTGAGACTTTGTACTAGCATAAATAGAAGTAAATAACCATGTTTGTTGAGAGGGGATTACCTCAAGAAGAGTATGAATTTCATTGTTCCATTTGACGAAGTTGTTGACACGCACCAAATTAGTGTCCCACATGACTGCCATGCCTCCTGACTGTCCCTCATTTGGGACTTCTATCATGTCTGAAAATCCAAATTTGTTCATCAAGCTACCATGGTTTCTCATTCTAGTTTCTAGTAGGGACACCAATCAAGGCTGGTGATTGGCAACTAGGTCGTCGAACTTTCTCCTAAACTCTGCATTATTCCCGCCTCTGATATTCCAGATAATTATGTTCGTAGCACGATTCATTGGGGGCTGAGTTGGATGGAGGGGGCCAATTGCCTGGGATATTTAAGGGAATATTGGATTCCTCCTTAGAGAAGGAACTAGGATCATGGCTAGTTTCCCTACAGTTGGGTCCTGAGGTGGCCTCATATCCATCGTACATTTGTATAGTGAAGGTGGATAAGCTAGAATAAGCCTCTTCTCCCTCCTCTCCTCGAATAGATATACTTTTACCTCCTCTAGGTTTGAAGATTCTACTGTGTGCTCCCCTATGAGATCTATCCCCCCTCCATTTCTTCCCCCTCCCCCCTAGATTTCCTAAGCCTTGTGGCATAAGGGGTTCTGGAATCTGTTGATTCATTTGTCCTGGGTTCAATTGCACCTATTGTTGCATGGGGTTTAGAGGCAGTTCCTTGGGCATTAGGATTGGATTTAGAGCAATCATCTCTTGTAGAGGGAAGAATGGTAGTTTTTGACCCATATTCTCAGGGAGATAAGGGTTCTAAGCAAAGTGGGGAGGGGGGATATTCCATTGGGCTCGCATTGCTTGAACTGGGTTGCTATTAATCCCATGAGCTAAGGGTTTCATTATGTTGTTTACCCAAATATGATTTAGGTAGTTTCTCATCGACAAGTGTAGGCCCTCGGATATCACTTGTGCTAGAAATTGTGGGTTGTTGATGAGTATGATGCTCTCCTGCCCATTAGTGTTCACTTGTAGTGAGATCCACCTCCCCATTAGACTTAATTCTATCTAACTGGTGGGGTGATGGTTGTGTGGAAGTGGGGGCGGGGCATACACTATTAGAAGAGGAGGCATTTGATGGGGAAAAGGAAGAAGGTTGTCCATTAGGAGTGGTCATTGGTTTCTCAATATTTGGATGAGTTGAAATCTTCTCTGATTGCTTAGAGGAGTTCTTGGCATTGTTTGGAGGGGATGGGATCTTTGTAATATAAAGACTTAGGGGTAGAGTTTGAGGGTATGAATACCTCTACTTGCATGCTGCCCGGATGGTTTAGCGTGTTAGAATATATAGGGGATTTTGCATGATATTTTGATGGCACTTGGATTTGAGTTTTTGCCATTTGGATGCGAGAGTGAGTACGGTTGGGTGGGTGCCTATCCGCATGCATTTTCATGGTAGTAGTTTGTAGGGTTAATTCATGACTAGAAGGTGAGGAGACTCGGTGATGATGAATAGGGCTAGAAATAATATCCTCCAATTGGGTATTAAAGTTAAATATGGAATAATCATTTTTATTATTAATTTTGTCTTATAGTGATTTGGTAAGATTTTTGTCAGGATTTTGGACCTAAACCCGGTTCAATGAACCTAATGTTGGGTGGTTTTCATTTACTAACAGGGTGGTGTTGTCCAAAACCATTTGTTGAGGTCCAAATTTTTGAGTAATAGTATTATCATTAGTATTATTATCTTTATAGGAAAGTTGAGGAGGAGGGAGTTGAGTGTTGTGTAGATCTTTTTTTTCATAAGCATAGTTATTAACTTTTTGAACAAATTTAAAATTTCGGTTAGTAAGGAACTTATCTGTGTTGAGGATTGGTAATCTGATATTATTACCTGAAACATAAAATTTTGATGTTGATACCTCTTTTGATTTAGTCTGTTGAGTATTCATACGTCGTGGAAAAAGAACTTCCTGCCATCCTTCATCCAGTGTGCTTGAGGTTGTGGATTTATCTTTATCCAGATGTGTTTGGGTTGAGTTCCTCTTGGTAGAATCCTTCTCCTGGCAGTCCATATTTTTATGACCTAAATAGCCGCAGTGTTTGCAAAGATAGTTGTCTGCTTCGTATTGGATTTCTTGCCTGTGGCAACCAGTAAAGATGCTTGTTTTAACCGGCTCATTCAACGGAGCCTCTATGCATAATCTTGCATATATTCCTCCAAGAGATGAGGAAGTGTTGGCATCTATCTTTAGTAGTTTACTAATGGATTTTCCTACACTTTGTAGAATTTGTTCATCATAGAACTCCGTGGGTAATTGGGGTAGTCTCACCCAAACAGCCATATGGCTTTGCTTTGCATTTTTTGCTATAAAATTTGGTTTCCAGTGTTGGATGGATAAAAAGAAACTAAAAATGAACCATGTACCATCCTGGAGGATATGGTTCATGCTATCCTCATTTTGAAGCTTTAATATGTAGTAATCATTCCCCAAGTCGATGAGGGGAAAATTTTCTTTGATTTTCTATAGCGTCTGAATTTTCTGTTTTAGTATTTGATGTAGTATTCTTTTACAATGAAGCTTGATGATTAGCGAGTATTTCCAGGGGAGATAAATTCGTTGTTTATCTTCCTTTGTGATAGTGACTGATAGTGTTATTTTATCGGAAACCTCTTTGGAAGATGAAGCCAATTCATATTCATGAATTTCCATTGGAGAGTATTTGGAATCTAGATGGTCTACGGAGAAATTTAATTGATCTCTGTTTCCAACAAGTTTGTCTTTGAAAGTAAATTGTATAGGGTCCTTTGGGTTACCAATGTTTGATTGATCCTTAGGTTGATTGCTAGGTATTAAACGATCCTGTGGCTTTGGAGGAATGTGTGTATTTTAAAGGTTTTGAAAATCAATGTCCATAGTATTCAAAGATGAAAAAAAAGTTCTGTTTTTTGGGTGGGGAATTTAGAGATATGCAGGAGCCTCTCTCTATGCCAAAAGAAAGAAGAGATAGCCTTAACATACCTTGAGTAGGGAAAAATCCATACAATATTCCGTTGGAAACCTCCGTGAATTGAATTTAGAACTCAAAAATCGGATTAAGCTTCTACTTTTTTGAAATTTTGATGAAATTAGCTCCTGCTTCTACGAAACTCTTTCAACGAAATTTCAACTTCTTGATTGTTGACGTGCTAAATGAATTTCTTAAGTTTTGTTCTTGAACTTCAAACCAAGAAAGGATGCATTCCTCCTTTTTGGAATGACTAACGTAACTTGATCCAAATGAAAGACTTCTTGCTTGTTGGTGTATTGAACGAATTCTTTAAAACTGTTATTGAATTTTTCAAATTAAGAAAGAAGGCATCCTTGCTTTTTTGGAGTGACTAAGACTACATTATTTAAGAAAGACATGGGATCTAATTTCAATGTCTTGAGATTGAAACTTTAAAAGTGTTTTAACGTTTTCCCCGGCTTTTATTATAAAATTGATGCATGGAAATTCTTAAGGTTGAAATGAATGTGTAATCAACACCTTATGCCACCTATAAAAATTATTCAAGAGTCATCTTTAAGTTACATGAGGGGGCTGCCACGTTTTGGGGGGGGGGGTGTGTTAGCCTTATACCATAATTTAATTATTAACTGGATAATGTTTTGTTATCCGGTAATTAATCAATTACCCGCATAATTTAAAAATTATCTCAAATTACTTAAAATTCTACCTATTTTTAGTATACTTTATATATACTTTATACATTATACTACCGTGGTCATATGGTACATTGCATGACACTAGTTTATAATTATCGGGTATTATCGCTCGACCCGTATTTTATCCCAAATTGCCCACTTTCAACGAAACTCATTTTCTTTAATTCGTGTACCCCTTTATCCTTCATAACACTTATTTATTGCTTGTTAAAAATAACGTAAATACGCTAACTTCAAAATGATCTCATCCCCGAGTATACGTCGGTTAACTGAAAATAAAATTTTAACGTACGAAAATGCAAGATGTAACATCCTTCCCTCCTAAGAAATATTCGTCCTCTAATGTTTAACACTCCGGTATTTATATAACCTTGGTAGAGTCGCCTTTGTAACAAAGCTACTACCAACTATTCTTGTAGAAACATAGTAATTTAACGCCACATAGGACCACAATCATTAATAACGACGATGTCCTCACACGAACAATAACAATAGCTAGTACAAGAATTCGTACGTGCACCTTAAGGTTATGACATCTCAGTCGGACCCTTCTCTGGAGGAGGAAATAAGTAGGGATATCTAGACTTCATGTCTTTCTCGGCCTCCCAAGTTATTTCTTCCACATTATTGTTCCCCCAAAGTACTTTCACGGAGGTTACCTCCTTATTCTGCAGCTTGCAGATTTGTCAGTCTAGAATGGCTACCAAAATTTCCTCGTATGACAAGTCCTCTTTAATCTGTACATCATTCGTGGGCATCACTCGGGTAGGATCGCCAATGCACTTCCGTACCATAGATACGTGAAAAAAATCGGATGGAAAGACTAACTCCGAGGGAAATTCTAACTCATAAGCTACTTAGCTCCCCCTCTGCGAATGATCCTATAAGGCCCAATATACCTTTTAAAAGATCCAAATTAATTTATTTCTTTTCTTTTTATTATATAAATATCCAATAATTATTCTTCAAATTACTTTTGCGATGATTTAGCCATATAGATTTGTTATTTATGCCAACATAATGTTTAAATATTTTTAGTGCATTTCTTTGTAAGTACATTTACATTTTTAAGCTAAATTGCACATCTTTGCAATAAGAGCCCATACTAATGTATAATTACATTACTTATGCATATGGTGGTCTTATATATTTTTAAAATATTGAATAAACTATTTTAAATCTTTTTTAGTAGCCAAAGATACTTTTGGTACTCATTTATTATTTTTATAAATTTATTTAATTACTAAAATTGGCTATTTAAAATCTAGCCCTATTTTTATTTAATTCTGATCCTAATGCCTAACCCAGATTCCTTATAAACCAGCCCAAGCCCAATACCAACCTGCCCCAGCCCGATACCNCAAAACCCTCTCATTTCCCTCACCTCTCACGCCATCACCTAATCCTCTCCTCTCTCAAATGCTCTCAAATCTAACCCTAATCAGACCTCATCGTCAATCATCTATGGCTATCTATGGTGGTTTCTTACCCCCGCCCCCCAGACCTCTCTTGTATTGATATCACCATCTTTAGGGATCTCAAGGGACCAGGGTTAGTTTGCTTGCATATATGGCCATTTCTCGCCTATTTTAAGTTGTCGCAATTTGATTCCGAGTAAGATCTTCTTATATCTATTGGTTTCCAAGTTCGCTTCTGCATCTCCGTGATTGTTCTTCTCGAAACCCTAATTTCTTTCTTCTGAACTTTTTAGATCTGTACAGATCTAAGATGTTTGGACCTATTTCATATGATTTTCTACAAAAAAAAACCTTCTGATTTTGTCACGACCCAAACCGATGGGCCACGACATGTGCCTGAGTCCTACCTGTTAAACATCCCTAAGCATGTGTCTAAAATATGAGCCTGAATAACATCTTCTGAGTTACAAAACTAACATACAAGAAGGGAACCTGCAAGGCTGCTATAGACAACTATACATCCAAAACCGAAAGCCATCAAGGTCACATACAATCCAACAAGACATATTGTCTCCAAACCTATAATAGAAACATAACTGTATAAAGACGGGACTGAGCCACGTCATACCCATATACATATATTTATACAAACATATCCTACAAAAATAAAAGCAGCTGCGGATCAAGTGGAGCACGCCAACTCTCGCTGATCGGGGATCCTAAGAAGGGGGACCGTCGGCTTGCCTACCAGCCTCTGCGGGCATGAAACGCAGGCCCCGTGAAATAGGGTATCAGTACGAAAAATATACTGAGTATGTAAGGCATAAAAATTAGTACGTAACAGCCATAGATAAAGTATGGAATATAGAAACACGTCTTTAAATTTGAATTACTTTGTAAATTCTTAAACGTTTATAACGTCATGCACATGAATATAAATGTCATCTCATGCATAGGTATGGGTGTACATAACATCATCAAGCTACTGAGGGCATCACATCATATTGTCTCGGCCACTCTGGGCACATCATCAGCATATACTAGCTGATCAGGTGGCGGTGCGTATATAACGTTGTAACTTTTTTCCATATCCCATATGACATATATTTACATATATACGCCTATATAATACCATCTGATAATGGGTCAATGCACATGTATAAATGAGTGAAATGCATGAAAAATACGTGTTAATCTCAATATTCCTTCCGAATAAACTTTTTCACATGTGTATTATTCTTAGACCAATGAACAGAAGATAATAATATTTTTCATAGGAAATCAAGAATATAGACATCCCTAGTATCTCTATGAATAGAGTAATTTATGGAAACTATGCGGTTGCTCGTTTCTTCAGTATAATTCGGACCATGCCAAAAGAAAGAAGGGACGGCCTTAACACGGCGGACATAAAAAGCCACCTACAGACGCTTTACGCTCAATCATTCCGGATAACGCTTGCATCCTCTGTATTACCGTGGCTGCTGGCACAGAGTTAGCCGATGCTTATTCCCCAGATACCGTCATTGCTTCTTCTCCGGGAAAAGAAGTTCACGACCCGTGGGCCTTCTACCTCCACGCGGCATTGCTCCGTCAGGCTTTCGCCCATTGCGGAAAATTCCCCACTGCTGCCTCCCGTAGGAGTCTGGGCCGTGTCTCAGTCCCAGTGTGGCTGATCATCCTCTCGGACCAGCTACTGATCATCGCCTTGGTAAGCTATTGCCTCACCTGAGTAGAGAAAGCTCCATATAATATTCCGTTGGAAACTTTCGTGAATTGAATTTAGAACCCAAAAATCGGATTAAACTTTTGCTTTTTTGAAATTTTGACGAAATTAGCTCCTGCTTCTGCGAAACTCTTGAAAGAAATTACAAGCTCTTGATTGTTGAAGTGCTAAATGAATTTCTTAAGTTTTGTTCTTGAACTTCAAACCAAGAAAGGATGCATTCCTCCTTTTTGGAATGACTAATGTAACTTGATCCAAATGAAAGACTTCTTGCTTGTTGGTGTATTGAACGAATTCTTTAAAACTGTTATTGAATTTTTCAAATTAAGAAAGAAGGCATCCTTGCTTTTTTGGAGTGACTAAGACTACATCATTTAAGGAAGACTTAGGATCTAATTTCAATGTCTTGGGATTGAAACTTTAAAAGAGTTTTAACTTTTTCCCCACCTTTTATTATAAAATTGATGCATGGAAATTCTTAAGGTTGAAATGAATGTGTAATCTACACCTTATGCCACCTATCAAAATTATTCAAGAGTCATATTTAAGTTAAATGAGGGGGCTGCCACGTTTTGGGGAGGGGCTGTTAGCCTTGTCCCATAATTTAATTATTAACGGGGTAATATCATGTTACCCGATAATTAATCAATTACCCGCATAATTTAAAAATTATTTCAAATTACTTAAAATTCTACTTATTTTTAATATAATTTATATATACTTTATATATTATACTACCGTGGTCATATTGTACCTTGCATGGTTCTAGTGTATAATTATCGGGTATTATCACTCGACCCATATTTTATCCCAAATTGATCACTTTCAACGAAACTCATTTTCTTTAATTCCTGTACTCCTTTATCCTTCATAATACTTATTTATTACTTGTTTAAAATAACGTAAATACGTTAACGTCAAGATGATCTCGTCCTTGAGTCTACGTCGATTAACTGAAAACGAAATTTTAACGTACGAAAACACGAGATGTAACATCCTTCCCTCCTTAGAAATATTCGTCCTCGAATGTTTAACTCTCTAGGATTTATATAACCTTGGTAGAGTTGCTTTTGTAACAACGATACTGGAAACTCTTCTTATATAAACGCAGTAATTTAATGCCACATAGGACCAGAATCGTTAATAACAACGATGGCCTCACACGACCAATAACAATAGCTAGTACAAGAATTCGTACACGCACCTTGAGGTTATGAAGTCTCAGTCGGACCCTTCTCTGGAGGAGGAAATAAGTAGGGATATCTAGACTTCATGTCTTCCTCGGCCTCCTAAGTAATTTCTTTCACATTGTTCTTCCTCCAAAGTACTTTCACGAAGGTTACCTCCTTATTCCGTAGCTTGCAGATTTGTCAGTCTATAATGACAACCAGAATTTCCTCGTATGACAAGTCCTCAGTAATCTGTACATCATGCATGGGCACCACTCGGGTAGGATCGTCAATGCACTTCCGTAACATAGATACGTGAAAAAGCCAGATGGAAAGACTCTTAACTCCGAGGACAATTCTAACTCATAAGCTACTTATCCCACTCTACGAATGATCCTATAAGGCCCTATATACCGTCGGCTAAGTTTGCCTTTCTTGCCAAACCTCATCACACCCTTCATAGGTGATATCTTTAAGAACACTCAGTCATTAATCTCGAACTCTAAATCTCGACACCGCACGTCAGAATATGACTTATGACGACTCTGAGTTGTCAATAGTCAATCTCGGATAAGCTTTACATTTTTTATGGCGTGTTGAACCAGGTCTGGACCATGTAACCCAGATTCTCCAACATCAAACCATGTTATAGGTGACCTACACTTCCGTCCGTAGAGAGCTTCGTATAGAGCCATTTGAATACTGGAATGGTAGATATTATTATATGCGAACTCAATAAGCGGCAGATGATCCTCCCAGCTACCTTTGAAGTCTTTCACACAAGCTCGTAACATATCCTCCAGTGTCTGAATAGTGTGTACAGCCTGTCCGTCTGTCTATAAAATATTGTACTAAGACTTACTTGAGTCCTCAATCCTTTTTGGAAGGACCTCTAGAAGTTAGCTGTAAATTGAGCTCCTCTATCCGAGATAATAGATACAGGGACACCATGCATTCATACTATCTCCTTAATATAAAGCCTTGCATAATCCTCTAAGGAATATGTAGTTCTAATGGGCAGAAAATGGGTTGAATTTGTAAGCCTATCAATAATTACCCATATCAAATCGAACTTACATTGGGTACGAGGTAAGCCTACGTTGAAATCTATATTGATTACTTCCTTTTTTCAAGTCGGAATCTCCATAGCTTGCAATAACCCACAGGGTTTCTGATGCTCAATTTGAACATGCTGACAACTAGGACACTAAGCAACAACCTCTACTATATCCTTTTTCATTCCGTCCCACCAATACACTTCTCTAATATCATGATACATCTTTGTTTCTCTTGGATGGATAGAATAACGAGAATAGTGAGTTTCTCCCATAACCTGCCGACGCAGCCCTACAACAGTAGGCACACATAATTGTCCTCGATATCTGAAGACCCCATCCTCTGTAATTTCAAATGGCATCTTCTCCTTCTAAAGGGTGGTATCCCTATAAAGAACTAACACAGGATCCTCGTACTGGCGTTCCTTTACTTTAGTTTACTAAAGAGGATGTTGCTGTATCCTGGAGAGTAATTCCAACGTTACCTGAGTCCACTAACCGAACTCTAAGACTAGCTAGCTGATGAACCTCATGGGATATTTCCCTCTTTTCTGGCTATAAATACAACAGGCTACCATATATCTTCTACTGAGAGCCTCGGCTACTACATTTGCCTTACCCCGGTGGCATGAAATATAAATGTCATAATCTTTAAGCAGCTACAACCATCTTCTTTGATGTAAATTCAATTCTTTACTTCTTTTTTTTTTTGAAGATATACTGCTCTTAGGATCCTCATAGATACTTACATGAATGCCATACAAATAGTGCCTCCACATCTTTAGTGCATAAATCACCAAGGCTAACTATAAATCGTAGGTCGGGTAGTTCTTCTCGTACTTACTTAGTTGTCAGGAGCATAATATACAACCTTACTAAGCTGCATTATCACACGATCCAATCCCACGCTTTAAGTGTCACAATAGATAACATAACCATCGGTCCTTTCTGGGAGCGGCAGAATGGGTGCTGAAGTTAATCTATCCTTCAATGCGCGGAAACTCCGTTCGTAAGGATTTGTCCATTGAAACTTAGTTCCTTTCTGAGTTAAATCACATAGGTATCCTAATTCTTTTACAATTCAGGAAATTCATCTCTTCGGAGGCCCAAACTTCATCCTTTATCCATCACAATTATGCCCTTGTCCCACTATTTGGGTAGTATTTCATCTATTCTAAACGTTACTAGTCTTAGACTCCTTTAAGTTATTTCAGGCCATACTGAGCCTTCTATAACTTAGAGAAACTATTAGCTCTCTCATGATCTTAACCCCAAGGACTTATCCATTCTCACCACCCTTTCACTCATCTTTTCTTATCCTTCCTCGTGTCTTCTTAAAACCTTGTCAAAGGTGCCGAAAGGGAAGAAAATCCCTCTACAAATCCCCTGTAATATCCTACTAAACTGAGAAAGCTACGAACCTACATCTATGTTGTTGGTCTAGGATAAGTCTTTACTATCTCAGTCTCTTGTGTATCGACTCGAATATCTTTACCCAAAATAATATGGACAAGGAAAGCTACAGAGTTCAACAAGAATTCATATTTGGAAAAAATTTCATACGACGTCCCTTCTTGTAGAACTCTAAGCACAATACGCAGATGATCTGCATGCTCAGCCTCTGAACGAGAATATACCAATATATTGCCAATAAATAAAATTACGAACGGATCTAAGAAAGGCCTGAACTCTCGGTTCATCAAATCCATGAATACTGCTGGGGCATTCGTCAGACCGAACGACATAATCCGAAACTCAAAGTACCCATATCTATTCTTGAATGTTGTCTTCGAAATATCTTCATCCATACCCCTTACCTGATGGTACCCAGATCTCAGGTCTATCTTTGAAAAACACTTGGCACCTTGTAACTGATCAAATAGATCATCAATTCACGGGAGCGATTACTTCTTCTTGATCGTCACCTTATTCAGTTGCCCATAATCAATACACATTCGTAAGGAACCATCTTTCTTTCTCACAAACAAAACAGGTGCTCCTCACAATGATGTACTAGGTCTGATAAAGCCTTTTTTAAGTAAATCCTTTAATTATACTTTCAACTCTTTCAGCTCTGCGGGGGCCATTCTATATGAAGGAATTGATATTTTGTGAGTATCTGGTAGTAGGTTAATGAAAACTTAATTTCTCGCTCTAGCAGGAGACCTAGAAGCTCATTGGGAAATTCACCATAGGAATGGACTGAATGGCTGATGACTCTACTTCCATATCCAGAACCCGAACTAAGTGATAAACACAACCCTTACTAACCATCTTCCTTGCCTTGAGATAAGAAATAAATCTGCATTTCGGTGATGTCGTATTACCTTCCCACTCCAAAACAGGGTCCCCTGAAAATTGAAATTGGACTATCTTTGATCTACACTTGACGTTAGAATAGCAAAAGGCCAACCAATCCATACCCATTATAATATCAAGTTCTACCCAACTGAACACCATGTATCTTATCCTTGTTTATTATTAAATCTATCACGGGCCATTTTGGGCCAGATCCATATGTATACGTAACAATATTAAAACATAACTCGCATTACTAATTTTGAAAAAGGTTTATATACATAGGGGTTGACTAGGCCATAGACATATCATAACCAAAATTATATACAGGTTACTTTCTACAAAACCTCTAAGTAGACATAACCATAATATATACAAGTCGGGACGAGGCTCCCTAAATCCTCATAAAACAACCAAACGTATTTAGAACCCTGACTTGGTAATATTCCAAGAAGAGGTAGAACTCACCAACCAAAAACTGACACTTGGAGGAAGTATATAGTAGAGGGTCATTGCCTCGTCCTATATGAGAACCTCGATCGGACACACTTCGAAGAGGAATCTTCATGTCCTTATGAGTTACCTTCCTGCTCTTGGCCCGACTACTATCTTTTTCTTCTACGTATCCCGTAACATACACCGACGAACCTTGATTGATGGACTCCCAAGACTGTGGACTATCCAGAATCTCATAAGAGCTGGTGTCCGCAAATATCTTAACATAGTTTTGAGCCTGAGGGAATCCCAGTTGTGCGAATCTATGCACTAGTCCCCTCATACCATGATCAACGGGCTGCAAAACTAAGAGCTTTGGTAAGGTCGGAACTCCTCTTACCCCAACTACTGCTGGAGTGGTCGAAATAGCTCGAACAGATGACTTATATGGGTCCTCGGATGGATCTTCCTCAATAGAACCCATGATCTCCGATGGGCCTGAATCCATAGTACAACTTCACTCTTTTTCTATTACCTTCATAGCCTTCTCACGCGTGCTAGCGACTGTAGTCTTCGGAGACATCGCTGAAAACGTAACACATCGTTAGGAACAAGAATGCTTATATCGCATGATCTAAGATAAGAAGAGAGGATAACATATTATATTTCTTGTAGCCTCTAGTCTATAAGTGTGGTGCACAACATACCCATAAACAAGACTCTACTAGTCACGGCCTGTAGACAACCCTAGGACGGAACTGCCCTGATACTACTTTTGTCACGGCCCAATCCAATGGGCCGCGACGGGTGTCTGAGTCCTACCTGTCAAATATCCCTAATCATGTGTCTAAGATATGAGCCTGAATAACATCTATCGAGTTACAAAAATAATATACAAAAAGGAAACCTGCCTTCAAGGCATATGTACGTATACATGCAGAATACAGTTGGCGAGCCGTCAAGGATACTATAGACAACTATACATCCAAAACTGAAAACCGTCAAGGCCACATACAACACAACTAGACATACTGTCTACATACCTCTAATAGAAATATAACAGTACAAAGACGGGACTGCGCCACGACATACCCATATACATATATATATATATATATATATATATATACACACACACACAAACGTATCGTACCAAAATCAAAGCAACTCCGGATCAAGTGGAGGACGCAGACTCTCGCTAATCGGGGATCCTAAGAAGGGGTTTCATCAGCTTGCCTACCTGCACCTACACGCATGAAACGCATGCCCCATGAAATAGGGCGTCAGTACGAAAAATGTACTGAGTATGTAAGGCATGAAAATTAGTACGTAACAGACATAGATAAAACATGGAATATAGAAACACGTCTTTAAATCTGAATAACTATGTAAATTCTTAAATGTTTGTAACGTCATGCACATGCGTATAAATGTTATGTCATGCATATGTATGGGTGTACATAATATCATTAATCCACCGAGGGCATCCCATCATATTGTCTCGGCCATTGTGGGCACATCATCAACATATACCGGCTGATCAGGTGGTGGTGCGTATGTAACGTCGTAACCTTTTCCCATATCCCATATGACATATATTTACATATATACGCTTATATAACACCATCTGGTCATGGGTCAATGCACATGTATAAATGAGTGAAATGCATGAATAATACGTAATAATATCAATATTCCTTTCGGATAAACTTTTTCACCGATGTATTATTCTGAGACTCATGAACAGAAGATAATAATATTTTTCATGGGGAATCAAGAATATAGACACCCCTAGTATCTCTATGAATAGAGTAATTTAAAGAAAATATGTGTTTGCTCGTTTCTTCAGTATAATTCAGACCATACCAAAAGAAAGAAGGGATGAACTTAACATACCTGGGGTAGGAAAAACTCCGTATAATATTCCGTTGGAAATCTTCGTGGATTGAATTTAGAACCCAAAAATTGGATTAAGCTTCTGCTTTTTCGAAATTTTGACGAAATTAGCTCCACGAAACTCTTGAACGAAATTTCAAGCTCTTGATTGTTGAAGTGCTAAATGAATTTCTTATGTTCTGTTCTTGAACTTCAAATCAAGAAAGGATGCACCCCTCCTTTTTGGAATGATTAACGTAACTTGATCCAAATGAAAGACTTCATTCTTGTTGGTGTATTGAATGAATTCTTTAAAACTGTTCTTGAATTTTTCAAGTTAAGAAAGAAGGCATCCTTGCTTTTTTATTGAGTGACTAAGACTACATTATATAAGAAAGTCTTAGGATCTAATTTCAGTGTCTTGGGGTTGAAACTTTGAAAGTGTTTTAACGTTTTTCCCCACTTTTTGATATAAAATTGATGCATGGAAATTCTTAAGGTTGAAATGAATGTGTAATCTACACCTTATGCCACCTATCAAAATTATTCAAGAGTCTTCTTTAAGTTACATGAGGGGCTGCCACGTTTTGGGGAGGGGGTGTTAGCCTTATCCCATAATTTAATTATTAACTGATAAATATTCGGTTACCCGGTAATTAATTAATTATCTGTTAAATTTAAAAATTATTTCAAATTATTTAAAATTCTACTTATTTTTAATATACTTTATACTTTATACTACCGTGGACATATGGTACCTTGCATGGTACTAGTTTATAATTATGGGGTATTATTGCTCGACCTGTATTTTATCCCAAATTGGCCACTTTCAACGAAACTCGTTTTCTTTAATTCGTGTACCCCTTTATCTTTCATAACACTTATTTATCACTTGTTAAAAATAATGTAAATATGTTAACGTCAAGAAGATCTCATCCGCGAGTCTACGTCGGTTAACTGAAATCGAAATTTTATTGTACGAAAACGCGAGAAAGCATGCCTATAGGATATTTCAGCGTTGCCGTAAATAAAATTGCCTTAAATAAGTTTCAGCGCTGCCTTAATTAATATTGCTAGAAAGCATGTCTATAGGATCCAAAACTGCGGTCTAAAATTGTTGTTGTTTAGTTACATTCTTAATCAATAATAGATATCATGCTCGTAGGATATTCTTGTTATATTAGGCAAACCCGTAGGGCGATTAAAAATTAGCAAACGATAAAAACTGCGCCTTGTTATTTGAGACTTCTCACATTCAACAGGTTTAAAAGAATCAGTAGGCAAGTAGGATTCAGTTCTTTGACACTTTGGTCCTAATTCAAAAAATGTATAATCTCTACTCACCTAGATATCATGTTTTAGCGTTTTCTCGTAAATACTTAAAACTCTTGTTTGAGACGTGCACTTACTTGTTATGTTTGTGGAGGTAAATGTGAGCCTTTAATTGTTCCCTCTTTAAATGCAGTCCTAATTATTTTTTATTGACGCCTAGACTTTTATCCTTTAAGTACCTTAGGATGGTCTAGAACCACCTAAAATTAGAGGTCCTAAATACCTCCAGGGCCACGAGGAAGGGAAGGGTAGTGCATGCATAGGATATCTATCAAGGTTTCTAGAACGCTTTAGGCTCTGACCAAGCGGAGGAAATTAAGTAGTAAGGGTATGATGACTACGCGATAATGTCACATGTAGCCCTTCGTTGAAGAGTGATTACCGGGCATTATGTATTTATGATCTGGTATGCTAAGCAACGTAGGACCCCTTTTCCCAACTCCCGTTGATTAAATAAATTTACTTTATATATGTGCAACTTGGTCAAGTCTTTTCCCTTGTTTCATTACTTGAATCATACATGTGCTTAAAATGTCCAAGTACGTGTTAAAACTGTTTATTTGTTAAAAGGACTAATTCACATAAGTAAAAGTTCGGTCGAGACCTTCCGTTGTGGACCGTGAGGGGTACCTAACACCTTTCTCTCAAGGTTACTTCAGGCCCTTACCCTAAATCTCTAGTAATGCAAAGTAGTTTAAGAATGAATCGCTCTAGGTTCCCTAACGCACCATAATCCGTTAGGTGGCGACTCTTCAAATACCCAAATCCCAAAAGAAAACGAATTATTCCCCCTATGAATGTCGAAACCCGAACTTCTCCCCGTCAAAAGGGAAAAAAGGGGCACAAACGTAGGTGGCCCCAGCTTTCTTCAAACTAAATGGTATCATTTTGTAACAATGTATTCCCCATAGTGTGATAAAGGCAGTTTTTTTGGAATCCTCTTCATTCATCCAAATCTGATGGGAACCTACGAAGGAATCTACAAAGGATTGGAGTTCATGTTTGGTGCAGTTGTCAATAAGAATGTGTATGTTATGAAGCGGGTAATCATCCTTAGGAGTTGCTCTATTTAGATCTTGGTAATCTACACATACTCTAACTTTCCCATCTTTCTTTGGAACTGTCACAATTTTGGCTAACCAGGTCGGGTATTTGATCACTCGGAGAACCTTGGCTTGATTTGCTTGGTGATCTCCTCTTTTATCTACAAACTCATATTTGACTTGAACTTTCTGAGCTTCTGCTTTACCGGTGAACACATTGGATTGGTGGGTAGCTTGTGAGCTACTATGGATGTGCTTAAGCGGGTCATATTGTCATTAGACCATGCGAAGATGTCCTCATACTCCTTTAAGAACCTCTGACGGTGATAGATGAATGCTTATACAGGCTTGACTATTTCGGAATCCCCTAAGTTAACAGCCTCAATTTTCTCCAATGTAGACTACGGTTTGTTTTCAAAATTCGGTACTTCTTTGATAATTACCTCAGGTATTATATCATCTTCCAGATCTTCTGAATCACTGTCTTTATATTGCACTGTCTCATTATATATCACAGTCATAGGTTCTTCAGGATATGTAATAATTATGCTGAAAAGAATGTAGAAAGATAATTATAAATATGAAACGGAATACTGCATTAAAACTTTAAACTATTACCAAGTATGACTTGATGGCTCGAGTAATTATTTCAAAATAAATTACTATAAATGTCTTAAATTCTCAAAACAATTTGAAAATAAGTCGTACTAATTTTCCAGGCCACCCAAGAACTCGGTGAGCCCGGGATGGTGCAGCAGTCCAGTTCTTGAGAACAACTCCCTCTTCCATTATCTGAATGGTAAGGTCATCCTCCTCCTTAACAATTAACTTGCAGTCCATGTCTTCTTCATCTAGAAATAGCTTCCTCATGCCAGCCAAAATCTCAACTTCCTCAGATCCCCATATCATGTCATCTTGATGGATTTTCTGGTGCAGAGGTGGTATGGGTTATTCTAGCGGATAATAAGGGGCGCACCATGGCGGTGTCCAATCCTGATGTTCTTGCATGGTATATTCATACCCGAGTCCAAAGGTCGTGCCATAATACTGTGGTTGTATGGATTTAGTGATCCCCTAAACATTTTTACCAAGAACCTTGCCTGGTTCATATCCTGTCCACATAAATATGCTTTATATCTTGTTGCTCCACCATCAATCCTTTTCAGTTGTGTTAACCAGTTCAATGCGATTATATGTTTTTCCGCGCAACTTCCTTCTATTTTCGATGATTGGAACGGCCTGATTGGTGTAGATAAGGTTGCTTCCATCTCCATAAATGATCACCTCTTGATGATTCCACTCGAATTTCACAGCCTGGTTCAGATTAGAAGCCACTACCCCAGTTGCATGTATCCATGGTCGTCACAACAATAGGTTGTAAGTAGTCGATATATCTAGCACTTGGAACTCGACATCAACCGAAGTTAGACCCATTTGTAGATCAAGGTTGATTTCTCCAATATTAGCTCTTTGAGATCCATTGAACACCTTCACATTCATGCTTCCCATTTGTATCTCGTGCAGGCCCTTTACTAATCTTTTCATAGGGGTTAGTGGAGATATGTCCAGACTCGAACCTCCATCTATCAGGACCCTGGCAATGAACTTATCCTCGAATTGCACTGTGATGTGCAACTCCTTCTTGTGACTCAACCCTTCTGTTGGTAAATTATCTTTGTGGAAAGTAATTTTATGACTCTCCAGTACCTGTCCGACCATGTTAGCCATCTCTCCACTTGTGATGTCAGCATGTACATAAGCTTCACATAGCACCTTCATCAAAGCATTCTTGTGTGCGTCTGAGTTTTGCAACATTGATAAGATGGATATTTGAGCAGGGGTCTTGTTCAGGTGGTCAACAACATAGTATTCCCTTGCATGTATCTTCCTCCAAATATCATCAGTGACAGTCTCAACAATAGGCGGCTTAGGTGCAGCTTTTTTGCTTGCGCGACACTTGTTTCTTCCATTTTTTCTTTTCCCTTTCTTCTTGCTTCCACAACATAATCCCATGGAACGATATCAGATTTGTAAGATAGTGTGGGAGCTACCATTACAGTGAAGGGTGTAGCTACCTCAACTTCAAATGGTGCCTGGGTTTGTACCACAACTAGTGTAAGGGTGACCGGAGATGTTTTAGAAGCGTCTACCTCTCGAATGAGCCCGATGGACCCTTTTTGATCCCACTCCTCATCAGTTTTTATCACATTCACTCCCTTACTTCTGTGATTTGAGAGAGGGTTGTTGCGGACATTTGGTGTAGCTTCCTTTGTTTGTATAACATTAATGTTGATCAGCATCTGAATCTTCTCTTTCAACGTGCGGTATTCCTCAATGGTATAACCATTCATGCCTGAATGATAATTACATGTTTTGTTGAGGTTGATCCATTGTGAAGGATTTACCATAATAACAACAGGAATAGGGGTGACGTAACTAGCGGCTTTCAGTCTATCATATAGTTGGGCTATAGGTTCAACAATTATGGTGTATTGTCTAGGAGTTCTGCGATCAAAATTTGGACGTGGCTTTGGGTAGTTTTGGCAGGTGGGTGGAGGTGAAAGGTAATATGTAGGTTGAATGTTATAGGTATGGTAGGTGGTGGCAGGGTATTGGTACTTTAGGGATGAGGGTTGATATGTGGGTGGAGGTGTTTGGTATGTGAGAGGAGACTTAGGGCCTTGGGCTACCATCACGGCACCCACTTCTTTCTTTTTTGACATACCTCATGATTGCAAGGCTTTATTTGTGGCTTGCAATGCCTTGAAATTAATCACCATCCCACTCTTGTTTCCTTCTTTTATTCTCTCTCCCAACTTGATGTTCTCTGAAAACTTGTGATTCTCAATGACCATCAATCTTTCATAATATTGCGAATCTTGAGCTCTAACAAAGAACTTGTTTATTTGTTCTTCTTCAAGTGCTAACCTTAGCTTTGCAGCCTCTAATCTCCAATGGGTAGCATACTCGCAGAAGGTTTATGTCGTCTTCTTCTTGAGATTTTGAATATCGAAAACATTTGGTGCGTTTTCTATGTTGAACCCGAATCTATCCATGAAGTCTGATGCCGTAATAACCAAATTTGCCCAATCCTTTGGGTTTTAACTGATATACCAAGACAAGGCATCTCCTATAAGACTTCACATGAATAGTTTCATGCGAATTTGTTCATTCTTACCTACTTCTACAAGCTTGTCGCAGTATGTTCACCTTCGGATCACAAGTGCCATCGAACATTTTTGAACTTTAGAGTTTTGTAACCCTCTAGTAGTTCCACAACTGAATGAATACACAAATCTTCGTAATTAAAGCCTTTAACGTCTTTCCCACCTTCAATACTCTGGACTCTCCTTGTGAGTTTTTTGAGTTCCTCCGCCATATTTTTAACGAGCATGTCATTCTCACTTGGCTCGGGTATGTATAGGGTTTGTTGTGGGGTATGAGATAAGGTTTCCACATTTATTATATTGCTCTGATCCTAGAATTTGGGTACATAGGTGATCGATTATTGTTTTTTGAGGATCGGGAGTAGGTTATGGTGCATTTTAGGGCGTGTGATAAGTAGTAGTTTGCGGGTATTGATCTGGATGATGATGGTATTGTTGAGGGGTTTGCATTGGTGGTGGGTTAAGATTTTGGGGAGGTGTGGGATTATGATATTTGTGTGGTGCGGAAGGATTCGGAGCTATGGGTGGTGTATTCTGATTTTGTGTGTTTTGTAGCGGTGATTGGTTTTGGGTAGTTGGATTTTGCTGGTTGATGTCGGGACCATTAAGAGTAAGGAAAAGGTCTACTAGATTTCGGACCTGCTCAAGCTTGCCCTGTAATTCAAGGATTTTTTGCTTCAAGCATATAACCAACTCATTGTATCCTGGAGTGCTTCTACCATCTGAAGTTTCAACATTTTCCGCCACGACAACATTTTCTTTCCGGATACCAATTAAATCATCCATTTCCCTTTTCTCTTTCTTTTGCTTTTCTGGTCACTGGATGGAAGAGGAGGACCTCTGGATCTATTATGATATACTGATCATGCCATCATACATGAACAAGCCTTTGGGAATGAGAATAAACAAAGAAATAAAAACAAAACAGTAACCAATTCAGTATGGCGAAATAAAAGATTATTTGTAGTATTTAAACATATTTCATGAAAGTCATGCAATTATTCGCGTCTTAATTTGGCGACCTCATTGTTCCTGAGGTAGGCCTAAGCGACACATAGATTCGGAGAAAATTGATGCCAACATTTGCTTCATTTCATTAATGCAAAAATAAAGCAAAACAAACTTTTGCTAAAGCAACAATAATAATAAAGTCACTAATGGCATTAGTAATTATTTCATTGAAATCTAATCTAAGCTAGAAAATAATAAAAATATTATCTCCTAATCTACTTGGTCCCTAACGGAACTTCTCCATGCTTGGCTCTCTTAACCCCATCAATCATGTTTCCCACATCGCGCATGTCCAGCATAAGTAAACCTTAGCCAGCTTCCCTCCTTCATCATAGCCCATGCCCTGACAATCCCAAAGTCTCTTTCTCATCTTCCCTTCTAGCTCCATTAGCCCTTGCTCCAATTATTCTAATCTTTCTGTTGACTTTGTGAAAATTTCTCTCCATTCTCTTATCACCTCCATGTTTTATTTGTGCTGTTCCAAATGCTTAGCTTCAGACCTGAACACCCTTTTGTGTAGACTCTTGTACTTTGCATGTTCCTCAGCCACATCATCTATAATCCTATCCTTCAGATTGACCCCCGGTTTGACATCCCCAGCTACGTCGTCTTCCAACCATGATAGATAGCAGTACATATTATCGGCATGATACCTGTCTGGAACAATAGTTTCTCCTTCCACAATGAACTTTTGGTTCCACATGTGTTGCGCTTCGAACTTGAATGGGATGAAATCTCCCTTGAAATCTTTCTTGTATTGGACCATGTTGGAAACCCGAGGTATGACCTATTTTCTTCCAGCTTGCATTAGTACACTTATGGGAGCATAAGGATAGATGCCTCACGGCCCGATCAGTACCAAATGAGTAGTCCGCCTTGACCTAATGATGAACTCACTACTAAGAAACCATTCAAAAATCTAATGCATCTGCTCGTTTGTTAGATTGCTGAAGAAACACACCCAACCTACAACATTTCCAGGCTTTGCAAACCTATCTGGAATAAACGTCATTTTCTTTGGGTGATGGTTGGCTATGTAGTCTTTCAGTGGCTTTTGCATAAGTTGTTGACGATAATCACCCCTTTGAAAGTGTTCCAGTAGCAAGATTTGTATTAATAGATTGCAACCCTTAAAGTGTCCAAGCACATGCTTCCACCGATCTAGAGCACGGTACATCTCAGCTAAGATCATTGGGATGATAGTATAAGTTTGTCCTTAGATGCCATCTATTATTGTCCTGGCGACCATGGCTAAGCGAGTATAAATCATTCCTCCTTGCATCATAAAGACCAACAACACCATAAGCAGATAACGAACACATAAACCTGGCGATGGACCTATCCCAAAGAAGTAATTTGTTCATCATGATAAAGATGATATAATTTTTATGCCCATAACGCTCGTAAAGAAACTCAAAATGGATGTATGATTTCTTTAGACAGAGCAATTCATCATTTTTCTTAAAATCCAATATTTTCAGAAAACCACGGGGATTATGATTTTCTGGCACTAGCAGTCCCGGATTATCCTATGGTAATTTGGTGAAAACCCCAATTTCTTCCAGGAAAGGAGTCATTTCTATATTGCCAAATCAAAAAGTAGCTCTTTTCTCATCATAGAACATGGTAGCAGCCTCGATTAGTTCCCTATTTGGTTAAATGTTCAGCAAAGAAGACAAGTCACCAAGTACTCTCCCCACGTTATTTTTATCACAAGGTGCAATGTCTTTCCACCAGTCAAGTAGCAAAGGCAGGATATTCTGGACCATACCGAACCTAGGGATTTCGTGCTTCATTTTCTGCAAACAAATAATAGTTAGCCCTTTGGCCCTCCAGATTCGACTACTTACGCAATAATGATAATCATGTTGGCGCATTTTCTCCAAGTGATGCACATAACATGATAATGTCCTTTTGGGATTATGGAAATCCCATCAGACTTTGGACAAGGTTTATCTAAGCGGTTTGTTGTGTAATTAATGCTTCAACCCATACTAGGTTTAACATGATGCATGTGCATTTCAAATTTGAGTGGGATTTCTGGAAAGGTCTAGACTGTTACTCTTAAGTGGAGAACTTGGGAGGGAAAGTCATGGCACTGTCGATTTTACCGTTGATCGACAAGTCTACCGTAAATAAGCCTTTTCAATTTAAAAAGGGTGATTTCAGGAAAGCGCGGACACCCATCAAGCCCCGCTATGTTGATAATTTGCACGAGTGGAGTATGATGCGCAATATGCTTTATGAAGAAATAATAATACATTTTCAAGTATTTGCATGATAAAAGTACGTAAAAGCAGTAATAATATAGTAAAGGCAAACATGAAAAGAAGAGAAAAGAAAAGAAAGACAAAATAGAGAAGTCAGTTTCGCTCATGAAAATATGCGAGAACGTAATGAGGTAGGTAGGCAAATAGGGACGGGAGAGTCATAATATAGTAGTCTTAGAAAAGATGAAGGAGGTGAAGAGAGGTCATACATGTTAGAGCAAATAAAGGAGAATAGGGGAAGAGATGAGCATGTCGTAGCAATTTAAAAACAACTAATGGTGAATAAGTGAAGGGATGTGGTGCATGTCATAACAATTTAAATCACATAAAAGTGACTAAGGGAAGGGATGTACATGTCGTGGCAATTTAAAATAGTTAAAGGTGAATATGGAATAGCAGTTTAAAACAAATAAAGGTGAATAAGGAAAGAGATGCGCATGTCATAGCAGTTTAAAACAAATGAAAAAAGGGAAACTAATCCACATTAGTCAAGTTCGTTATGGTAAGAGCCTAAGTATTCCCCAGCAGATTCACCATGTTGTTGCTCTTTGTTTTCTCGTGAAAGCGGATTTTGACGTGTGGAAACTCTTTTAAGGAAGGTATTAGAAGGGGAGAGTTGCCACTTAATGATTTCTTAAGGTGCATTAGGGCACCTATTTTGAAATAACTTTATTTTAACTAGTTCATGTCACCAAATATCGGGTAAGGGCTTAAGTTACTTCGAAGAGAAGGTGTTAGGCACTCTTCGAGATCCACAACTATTGGTCCTGACGTAATTTTAAACTATGTGGATTATGTGATTAGGCTAGGTGATCAAATAAACAAAGAAAAATATAGAAGTCGAAGAGTCTTATCATAACACATGAGAATTGGTACAAATCCTTAATGATTACAAGGATACAACTACATGTGTCTATGTTAAATGACCAAGTGTAAATAACCAGTATATAAAGAGGGGGGGAGGTCCTATGCTTTTTAGCCTAAAGGATCATCACGTGCAACATAAATAATACTTAGTAACTCCCTTAAGGTAGGGGTTGCTCATATTATTCAGCGGGCACATACTATCATCTCCTACTACCCAATTACTATGTTGAAGTTATTACTTAAAGGCACTCTAGTTCAATTCTAAATTGTATCCTGTCCATGCACTACCCGTGCCATACCTACGGTCCAGGAGACTTTGGACCTACTATTTGGATGGTTCTAGACTTCACTTAGGTTGTTCAAAATGATAAAAGTAAGCGACATTCAAAACAGACTGGACTTCACATAAAGAAAATTAAAGGCCCAAGTTAGTCTCCACACATAAAAAATAAATGCACGCGGGCAGTTTAGGCAGTGCATAGTTTCAAAATCGGGACTTAGAGTCCTATAGGCATAGTTTCTAGGTGATTCTGAATTTAGGTATCGTATATGCATCGTTATTGTTCTAAATGGCTTAGGCTAGAAGGCAATAAACTATCTCCGGACTCAGGATTATTAGCACTGATTTTATAATTAAGCGTCTTAGGTGGGTGACATTGTCCTATAGGCATTATTTCTATACGATTCTAATTTAAACTGTTGTGCAGGCAGTGCTATTGTTCCGAATTAACTAATATGTAGATTAAATATGTTACAAAACCTATAGACATGATTTCTAAGTTGTTTGCACAATGGGCAATGAGAGCTATTAGAAAACTTGGCATTACCAACGTTTGATTATATAGACATGCTCTTTAGGCAAGTGACAATATCCTATAGACAAGATTTCCGAGGATTGGTATTTGATCTCGATTTTTTCATGCTTATCCTATAGACATGCTATCTAGGTGGCAGTATAATAAAACAAAAGAAGCAGTCGATTAATGAATTAGTAAGACCCTATAATAATGGTATCTAGATGAGTATTAACAAAGATATGTATTATTACAACCCTATAGACATGCTATCTGATAATTATATAGAAGTAGATATGAGAGCAGGTAAAATATTTAGTCAAACAATCATGCTTTTGAATAATGTACATGTATTAGGAAAGTTAAGTAAATTGTGTGATTTCCTATAGGCATAGTTTCTATGCGTCTACAGAAATAAAACATGTAGACCCTATAGGCATATTCTCTACCTTTTATGCATAAATAAAGAACACCCATGGCACTATTTCACTAACACCCCAATTATTTGTTATTACAAGTTACAGGATAAAAATGGAATAATATAAACTCAAAGAAGATAAAATACAAACTGAAACAAATATTGGGCTCCATCAAACAGTACCAATCCACCACAAAATTATCTAGTGAATTTTTGGGCCTTCAGCAGTCTCACCAACCAATAGACCTAAATCTTAGGCCCACAAGGACAGTGGAATCTTCCTGAATCCAATGCCAGGTCCAACTACACATATGGCCCAACACTAGGCCCAACGAAAAACTTAGCCAAATGAATGCCAAACTTAACCATACAGGTGACAAACCACTCTTAGAATTAATTAAATAACATTTCACACTTAACTCCTAAAGTTGTAACTAACAACAGTTCTATCAAATTCACATAGACAATCACATGAAATTTTGAAAAGTTCAAAAGGCAGATTCATGCTTGTATTCTTAGAAACAAAGCTAAAGTATCATAGGATAGTGAAGTACTCCGAAAGAATTTCAAAAGTAAAATGATTCAGAATTAGCCTAAAAGAAATTTAGACACAAGATTTAAACATGACAATCCAATAGAGTCATAGATAAGAACAAGTAATGTATAACCTTCACATAAAATTTTTACGTAAAGGCCTAGTGAATATAATAGGTTCATGATCGAGCAATCACTTAGTTGAGAAGCATCAAATCTTGTACTAGTTGACCACACATATGAGAAAATGCTGGTTATGAAATTTACTCTAAAGGTCTCGGCTAATACTGAAGAACATAGGATTGAGCAAGTCAAAAAACACACAATAGAGTTACAAATAGCATTAGAACATGTCATAGCTAATAGTAGAACTCCAAAAAGATAAAAGGTTGGGCATGAATGTCTCAACAGGAATTAGAACACATTCCGGGCATGAGTTTGTTATCATAATAGTACATAACAAGGCAAGAAACTAATCTCATAATAAGAAACAGTAATAAGCATTTGAGCACATACATTAGCAAGCAGGCTTAAGAAGGCAGAATCAAGGAAACAAAGAGGCAAGTTTGGCTACTAAAAGTTATAGAGCCTTAAGAAGAGCTTCAAAACATATAATGTCATGTTGATTCATACAAATTCTTAGAGACATAAATATGCAGAGCAAGAATACAAACGAAAAGAATTAAAATTGCAAGAGTCATATATGTTTACCAGTTACAGATGAATGAACAAGTAAACAAGAGGAACAATTTCAGCAATACTTCAATGTCAATAGTAAACAAACAGTAGAACCCAGCAATCTCAGTGCGTCAAAGTTCCCAAGGGTTTCAGATGAACCTCCGGTAGTGTTCACCCTAAGAAAGATTCGATAATCGAATTTCGATGGCCTTGTGTTTCATCCGGCCAAAAGATTGAGTCTCAGAGTAGTATAATATAAGAAAGAATAAGAAAAAATAGTAGTTTTTGCGATTAAGGTCTGTCCAAAAGGAGAAATTAGGGAGGGGTTGTATAGTGGTATAAATCGAACAAGAAAATATGGAAACAAAAAATCAAGCACAAATAAGGAAAGAAAATTTGCATGCAATAGATAATAGAACCATTAAAGGAAAAATTTGAAATTTCAAACCCTAGTTCGACGGAGATCAAAGATTGGCCGAAGATCTTGGTAAATCAGACTCATATAACCTGGTAGTGCGTGTATAGAGACGAAATATCATCTAAATCTTGAAGGTCTGGAGATGATTGTGCTTGATTTATTATCACATACTTGCCAAAGATAGGAAAGTGTTATGTGATACAAAAATCATGTAAATAACAAAGAGCTCGAGCATATATGGAAGGAAAATCAGGGGGAGTTTCCATATAGAACTTGAATGGAGGAGGATAGAGGAGGCAACTATTAGGGTTTTAGAAGAGAAGGGGGAAGTTTGAAAGCATCTAGGGGCGACGAACGTGTTGGAAATAAGGCTAGGGTAATTAAAAGTGAGGTAATGGCTGTGGGCTGTTGATCTTGTGAGATCAACGGCTAGGATTTTAAAGAGTATACGGGGTAGATCACTTAATGGGTACCGACCAGGTTAATTAAAGGGGTTGTTTGGTTTGGGCAGAGAGGATTGGTCTTAAAGTTTATAGACGTTTGGGCCATTAAACCGGTCCAGAATTTGCTCCAAATTGGGCTACAAATTAAATACATGAAAAACTATAAGAAATATAAATAGTAATTAACAAATTGTAAAAGTAGTACTTATGTAATAAGATGCTTTAAAATAATAGTTTAACATTATAAAAATATAAAAATATTGTTTGGGCACAAATAATATAATAAAATATAATTATGTACAACATATAGGCTATTACTGTAAAATTGTATAAAATGGCTTAAAATGCAAATATAATTATATAAAATAAAGTAAAATATTATGAAATATATATGTAGATGCAAATAGTAAATTTGGATGATTGAGTCATCATAAAATAATTTAAAGGGGTAATTAATACATATTTAAATAATTTAAATGCAAGAAAATCCATTTTAAACTTCAAAAAAATATGAAAATTTATATAAAATTCTTATATGACCCCTGTAAATTAGGTAATAATGCAAGAAATGATATTCTGAAAGTATATAGGATATTTTTAAAATATGAGGGCAAAATTGGGTATCAACAGGTGATAGGGGATGTTTTGGAGTATCCCCCTCTCAGTTAAGTCTGTGGATCCTTCTTGATCCCATTCTTCATAAGTTTCTATCACATTCACTCCCTCGCTCCTATGATCCAAAAGAATGTTATTGCAGATATTCAGTGCGAACTTTTTTGCTTGTATAACTTCGGTGTCAATCAGTGTCTAGATCTTGTCCTTCAACATGCGGCATTCCTCATTAGTGTGACCCTTCATGCTTGAATGGTAGGCACAAGTCTTATTGGGGTTAACCCAATGGGAAGGGTTTTTAATGGAAAAAATAGAAATGTGAGTGGCATAACCAGCAGCCTTCAGTCTCTCATATACTTGGGCTATGGGTTCAATGATAGGGGTATATCGTTTGGGAGCTCTACGGTCAAAGTTTGGTCATGGATTTGGGTAATTTTGGAGGGTAGGAGGAGGTGAATGGTAATATGTGGGTTAGGTGTTATAGGTATGGTAAGTAGTGGTGGAGTATTGGTATTTTGGAGGTGGGGGTTGATATGTGGGTGGAGTGTTTGATAAGTAAGTGGAGACATGGACCCCAGGCTACCATCACAGCACCTACTTCATTCTTTTTCAAAATACCTCCTGATGTTTATACTTCAATACCACAAAAGAGTTGGGGGGGATATGTGGTACCTAATTTTTGCTTAATTTGATTATAGAAGGACATGGTTCTTCTATGTATTCCAACTACTACTGTTGCGGAATAACAAATACAAAAAATAAAGAACAAAGAGATTTTACGTGAAAAATACCTGGATCAAAAGGTGAAATAACCACGACCTGCCTGCCAGTAGGATTTTTCCAAACTCTCCACTAAAATACTGTGCTAAAAACTGCATTTATAAGAACTCTTTTGTAAACCTAGGATTAACTCTAATCTCGTTATGGCACACAACCTCAACTTTTGCGACAACTTCAAGTTAACTCTAACTTGAAAACTCTAAGTACCTAATAAGATTGCTTCTAAATAAGCTGAAAGGTACAATGAAAAATCACCTGCTATAATTGAACTAGAATAAAAGATAGACACTTGGAACTGGTTTATCTATCTGGTTCAAGTAGCTTTCACGTTTGCATGCTTGAATCGCACATAAGTTTCTTGCAAAATTGCCTTGCTATTTTGCTCTCAATTCACATTTAACTTCTACTTATGTGCATTTCCTGTAAAAGAGAACAACAAGTGTGCATTGCCTATAAAAGAGAACAACACGAATATTTAAAGAGTTAGCAATTAGAGATTGATTAGGATACTGATGCTACTCTTCCATGGTGGAAGAGTTCTAGTTGATCTAGGACTCTAACTCTATCCTTTTCCTAAACTGTGTTCTCTTTGTGTAAGGAGTCTTTCTCGTTATCCAATATGCAACATTTCGATCATGATCAGGAGATATCACTTCGAATAAGTTAGGTTTGTCTCCTTCAGGTGCATATAACATGTTTGAGTTGATCATAACTGTGCTTCACAAGATAGACCTGGCCCATGTCTGAGATCCTTTGTTAGTCTTCAAAACTTCACCTTTACTTGGGCCAGCAAATTCCCTTTTTTGATGATGACAAACTCTATGCTTTTCACTCACTTAGGCCCTGTCAGAACTCAGCTTATTCATCAATACAAAGTTAGATACACTTACTTATCATCAAGGACCAGGTTCATTAGGTTATAAACATCACTTATTCGAAATATATAAAACACAATATCTCTTCCCCCTTTGGCATCACCAAAAAGTTGCATAAACCAAGTGTGAGTCCTAGAAATTTAACAATTACTCATGGCCACTGGGGCAACTACAAGTACAATCATGGATTATTCATCAGTAATCAAGAAAACATTTAAAACTATCAAGGAAATATTAACAATCAACAAGAGCAAAAATAGTAGATATCATTGATAGAAGATATGTTTCTACCACAATCCACATAAAGAAAGCAAAAATATTCAAAACATGAGCAAAAGAAAGAGAAATTCCTAATCTAGGTCACTGGTGGTACTAGATAGATTTAGGAGATGAAGGCTAGAAGTCCTAAGGCTTGGGGGAGCTAGAAGTTTGATTTTGGGCTTGGAGAAGGTTCATCATATTTTGAAGAATGCCATCATTCTAATCCTTTTCCTTGGTGTGCTCAGTTCTGAGAGCATCCATCTCATATTCAACCTCTGCTAAGCGAGCCTTCAGCCTATCTATCTCAGCATCCTTGGCCCCACTTTCCTGAACTAGAGCCCTGACTTTACTATTGATAGGTGTCTTCTTGGATTAACCAGGTTCATTGGGAATGTCAGTGACTAGATAGTCACAAGCAATCAAAGTATTTATGCCAAAATGGTCCTTGCTTGTGTGCATTTCCCACTTCTTTAGAGGCACCTTGCACCGATCCAGAATAATAGTCAGAATAAATCCATAAGGGATAGAATGGGCCTTGGAGCCATTGATAACCCTATCTAGTAGCTTGATGATGAATGCGGGCCACTTAATTTGTCTTCCGCTTTCAAGACACTCCACTAGAACTAAGTCCATATAGTTAGCAATATGCCATCTTTCCTACCTAGGCAGTAGGCACTTGTTGCCTAATTAAAAAAGGACTTTGTGTTGTGGCTTCATTTCATTCTTGTGCAAAAACTTGGCCTCATTTACTTCTTCAACATCACAAAATCTTCTAGTGATTTCAAGGGAAGGAGGAAGGGAATCAAGATGGCCCTGGGGCATCTTTGCCTAGTGTAGTCATCACATCCCTCAGCAGGGATGTCAAGAATCTCACCCAGTTGAATCCCTTTCACTTGGCTGGTGAGTCTGCCATACTTGACCTTTGCATTGGCCATGAATACAATGATTTCATTTCTAGCTAGCCTTCCATCCATTTGAATGATCATGTCCTTCCAACCCTGAGCAGCTAGTGCATCAACTAATCGAACCATTCCTAGTTCCACCAAGTATTTAGCAATCTACCCTTCAGAAATTTTATTTTGCCAAACTTGACAAGCTTGTCCTGTTCACCATCAGACTCACTCTCTTCTTCACCACTTTATTCTTCATCCTCAGCTATTTTAACTAGTTTGTTTTTCACTGTAGACCTTGTCCTTTTGGCCAATGAAGATTCAGCAACCTTAGACCATGATGAAGACTTCTTGGAAGAGGTCTTGGTCCTTTTAGGCTTGGGGATCTAAACCTCCATAGTTGTATGTTCCTCCTGATGGACCTGTTCTATCTCCTCAACATCAATAGCCTCAAAAGTCTCTACAACCTTACCTTTTCTTTTATCGAACCTCTTTTTTGTTGCTTTCAGCAAAGCCTTTTGTAATTCACTCTCACTCCGTTTCACCATATTTCTTGTGGCTCTCCCCTTTGGCAAGAAAATTTCTGCAGTTGTTGGGGAATTGGCCTTTTTTCTTGGTGTTCTTTGTAGTGCTTGAAATCTTTGGCATTGGGGTTCTCCTTTTCTTGGGATAATAACTGACACCAACTTTCTTCAGAAGATATGCTAGGGTTTCTTCAATAGATGAATCGGGTTCATCCACATGAGAACTTAAATTTACCAAACCCTCAACAGCCTCTCCTGATCCACTTCCCCTATTTTTTTGACATTTTATCCTACAATTTCATCTTCAGCCCCACAAATTTCTGGTCTAATCGTCTCAGAGGTGGGTGATGAATCAACCACTTCTACCTTTGTTCCCCTCACATCACAGCTTCCACCCTCTATATCTTTTTCTTTTTCATTTTTATTTTTACCTCCTCTCCTTCTCAATTTAGTAATTTCCATATCTCTAACAGACCCAACAAGGATAAACCTATTTTCTACACTTTCAACTAAAATAGAACGCACCTCAGAAAGGGAATTCTGAATTTTCTCTGACTCAAGAGACCCAAATCCTTCCCCCTCACTCGGACACTGGAGGGAATTGTCTAAGTGTTTAGATTCTTCAGCTTGGCTAGCCTTCAATTGTGCATTCAAACATTTTGACAGTGCACATATAGCCATAATTTTACGAGCGAGCATCTTAACACGTTTCCTCCTAGGCAGGGGGGTTATACTGGGTTGAGGAGGTGTGGATAAATTAGAAGAGGTAGGTTGTGGAGGAGTGCCCGGGTTATCTTGAGGGTGACTGAGTTTGTGAGAGAATTTAGGAGTTTGGCTTTTGTAAAAGAAAAAAAATTAGAGTGAAGAAAATTTTGACAGTTTGGAATTAGGCAGAAGGTAATGATGGGTTTTTAAAAAGAGAAAAACAGTAGCTTTTTGCATCCAATTAGAAGTCCAATCATCCTGAAATTTTAGGTTGAATGAGCGGTTAAGCTTTCCTAGATTTTAGGCATTTTTTTGTGGTGAGAATTCTAGTAGAGACTAAACTGGTTAACAAATAAACGAATAGGATTTTCTGAGTTTTTTGAACATAGGTAGGACTCTGCTCTTGATTTAAATATTTATATTTCTAATTGTGCAGAGTATAGAAACCATACCTCGTTATTCAAATGAACCAATACTGATGAACTAGGTTCTTCATTTGGAATCCTCTTGATCATGCCTCAATTTACCAAACTGGAGAAAATTTTCTTAGAGATCACTGAGTCATATAAACACATGTCACAGGAGTATACTATTTATAGTATGAAACAACTCCAACAACAACAACAACGACCCAGTAAAATCCCGCAAGTGGGGTCTGGGGAGGGTAGTGTGTACGCAGACCTTACCCCTACCCTGCAGGGGGCAGAGAGGCTATTTCCAAAAGAGCCTCAGCTCAAGAAGACAAAAGAATACTAAAAGAGGCAATCTATCAGTACCTTCAATAGAAATGATAGAACAAATAAAAGCATCACCAAAACCAGAAAATAAGTGAAAAGCAAAATAATAACCAGTAGATAAAGTATATCAAAGAGGAACGAAAAAGTAGTGTGGACTCAACATAAAACACTAACAGTCAAAGATCAAGTCCTAATAGACTAGCCTCACTCTGCGGCGCCATAGAGATATTCTCAACTACCTCCTAACCTACAACCTTAATGCTCGATATCCGCAACTTCCTGTCTAGGGCCATGTCCTCGGTAATCTGAAGCCTCACCAGTCCTGTCTAATCACCTCTCTCCAATACTTCCTAGGCCTCCCTCTACCTCTCCTCATGCCCACCAAATCCAGCCGCTCAAACCTCCTAACTGGCTCATTTGGGATTCTCCTGTGGACGTGCCCATTTGGGCTTCTCCTGTGGACGTGCCCAAACCATCTAAGCATTGCTTCCCTCAACTTGTCATCGATGGGGGTGACACCCACCTTCTCCCGAATAACATCATTCTTAATTTTATCTATCTTGGTGAGCCCGCAAATCCACCTCAACATCCTTATTTCAGCTACTGTCATCTTAACTGAGTAAAAATTAATCTAGATATTTACACAAGTTCCAGATTTCCTAGCCAAAAAAAATTCATTTTTTCATTGTTCATTCTGAGCTGGTCCCATTAGGTGATCTTAATCATCCCTAATTCTAACATGTTCTTTTCAAAGCTTTTTGTACTAAGTGCCTTAGTAAAGATGTCAGCAATCTGTTAATCAATAGAACAGAATTCTATAGTAATCAATCATTTCTCATAATTGTCCCTTAAGAAGTGATGTCTAACATCTATGTGCTTGGTCCTCTTATGATGAACTGAGTTCTTAGTCATACTAATAGCACTAGTGTTATCACAAAAAATAGGGATGCAACCAACTTTCATGCCAAAATCCATCGGCTATTATTTGATCCAAAGCAGTTGAGCACAACAAGAGGCAGCAGCAACATACTCAGCCTCAGCAGTGGATAAGGCCACTGAATTTTTCTTTTTAGTGGCCCATGATACCAGACATGAACCAAGAAAATGAGCCATACCTGAGGTGATTTTCCTATCTACAAGAAAACCTACATAGTCAGCATCAACATATCCTACTAGATCAAAGTTACTACCTTTAGGGTACCAAAGGCAAAGGTCAATAGTGCCTTTCAAATATCTCAGTATCCTCTTGACAGCAGTCAAGTGGGATTCCTTAGGAGTTGCTTGAAAACAAGCACAAACGCCTACACTGAAAACAATGTCAGGTCTGAAAGCAGTAAGATACAAAAGTGAACCAATCATACCCCTATACAACTTCTGATCAACAGATGAACCAGGTTCATCCATGTCTAATTTAGTAGTTGTTGCAATGGGTGTGTCTATTTTCTTTGATTCATCTATTTTAAACTTTTTAATAAACTCTTTTGCATATTTTTGCTGATGAATCATGGTTCCATTTGGGTTTTGTTTGATCTTTAAGCCTAAGAAGAAGTTAAGCTAACCCATCATACACATTTCAAATTCAATCCCCATTAATTTTGCAAATTCCTTACTCAGTTTTTCAGTGGTTGCCCCAAAAATTATGTCATTAACATATATTTGTAGTACTAGTAGATCATTACCTTTTACCCTTAAGAATAGAGTGTTATCAATTTACATATTTTGTATCTATGTTCAAGCAGGAATTTGGATAGGCGTTCATACCATGCTCTGGGAGCCTGCTTGAGTCCATATAGGGCCTTGTCCACTTTGTATACATGATCTGGACACTCCGTACTTTCAAACCCAGGAGGTTGGTTGACAAAGACTTCTTCCTTTAAGTAGCCATTTAGGAAGGCACTCTTCACATCCATCTGGTGAAGGGTAAATTCCATGTGTGCTACAAAGGCTATGAGGAGTCTCATTGCCTCTAGTCTTGAAACTGGAGCAAAGATCTCATCATAGTCTATGCCCTCCTCTTAGCTATAACCTTGGACCACCAATTTTGCCTTGTTCCTTGTAACCGTTCCATCTTCATCAAGTTTGTTTCTAAAGACCCATTTAGTGCATTTTACTGATCTGCCATCGGGTCTTGTGACCAGATGCCACATTTGACTTCTTTCAAACTGATTAAGTTCATCTTGCATTGCATTCACCCAGTCTACATCCTGCAAAGATTCAGCAACATTTTTAGGTTTAATAAGAGATAATAATGCATCAAAAGCACACAGATTCTTTAATTGAGATCTGGTTTTAAATCCAGAAGTTTGGTAAGTAAGGATGTTCTCAATAGGATGAGAACTTTGATTCTTGTAAGGTTTCATAACCAACTAATTTTTGTTTTGGAGTTTCTCCCATGTTCTGTTGCTGAGTAACTTGCTCATGAATAGGTTCGATTTGGAAATTAGATTCATTTCTTCTTTGTTAAGTTCTCTCTTTCAGGTTTCCCTAGATGGAAGAACCTGTTGCATCACCTGTTCCTTCTTTTGGTGCAGCTTTAGCTTGAGCTATGACTTCACTCAATTCTTTTACCAGCCCAATAGCTTCATCTTCATGTTCCTGTATCTCAAAATTAATGTTAGTTTCATCAAAACTATGTGTACACTTTCTTCTACACACAAATTTCTTTTGTTATACACTTTTTAAGCTTTTCTATGTGAAGAATATCCCAAGAATACTCCCTTATCACTTGTGGGATCAAACTTACTTAGGGAGTCCTTTCCGTTATTGTGCACAAAGCATTTGCATCCAAATACCCTAAAATGTGATATATCTGGTTTTCTCCCTTTAAGTAACTCATAGGGAGTCTTCTCTACAAGAGGTCTATTCATGCACCTATTAATGATGTAACATGCGGTATTTACAACTTCTGCCCAAAAGCAATGGGGCAGTTTACTAGAAATAATCATAGTCCTAACCATATCTTCAAGAATCATAATCTTTCTTCCAACTACTCCATTTTGTTGAGGAGTCCTAGGGGCAAAGAAATTATGATCTATACCACGCTCATCACAAAATTCAGCAAACTTTGCATTTTAAAATTCAGTTCCATGACCAAACCTAATTGATGCAAGTTGATTTCCTAGTTGTTTTTGAGTTTTTCTAACAAAGGCAGTAAACATGCCAAATGCTTCATCCTTAGATATTGAAAACAATACACAAGTAAACCTATAGTAATCATCAACAAGTACTACCACATATTTCCTACCACCTCTGCTCAATGTTCTCACTGGACCACAGAGATCCATATAAACCAGTTCCATCAACTTGGTCGTGCTTACCACTTTCTTACTTTTAAAAGAGGATCTTACCTGCTTCCCCATTGCACAAGCCTCACAAACTTTGTCTTCTTTGAACTTGATGTTAGGTAATCCTATCACCAGGTCCTTGGAGACTAATTTGTTGAGTTGATTTAGACTTGCATGACCGAGTCTTTTGTGCCATATGAGGGGATCGTTGTCTAACACACGCAACCAAATGAGTTCGTTTTCTGAAAGAGTGGACAGATCTACAATGTAAATATTGTTAACTCTTTTTCCATGTAAAACAATCTTTTCAGTGGTAAGATTAATCACAAAATATTTCATAGAGGTGAATGCTACCACGTTACCTCTGTCACACAGTTGTGATACACTAATTAGGCTATATTTCAAGCCATCTATCAAGTAGATATTTTGAATGGAATGTGAGTCTGTCTTACCTACCTTTCCAACCCCAATGATCTCATCTTTCTTCCCATTTCTAAAGGAGACGTTACCTCCTTTTAGATCCTCAAGTAAAAGGAACTGGTTCTTACTTCTAGTCATATGCTTTGAGCTGCCACTATCCATGTACCATATATGGTCATTTCCCTTTACTTGGACCTCCAAAATGAAATCAGGGATTAGTCTTAGGAACCCAAACTAGTTTGGGTCCCTTTCTATAGGCAAATTGTGACGACCCAAAGAGTCATCACCTATTTTCTATTTCATTTTGTGCTTCTGAGACCTTGAAAACCTCATTTTTACTTGCCTCGATTTGCATGCGCAGTCTGGGCGCATAGCCGGAAAGCTTATATGTTAAATTCTGTGAAAAATTTCAAAATGTGGCTTTAAAATGATTAAAGTTTACTTGGGTCAACATTTTGGATAAACGGACCAGGACCCATGATTGGATGGTCCCGGAGGGTTCGTAGAAAAATATGGGACTCGGGCGTATGCCCGGAATCGAAATCCAAGGTCCCGAGCCCGAGAAATGAATTTTTAAAAGAAATTGTTTTTCTGAAATTTATTTGGAAATTTGAAATGAAAATGGATTAGAAAGCGTTGGTATCGGGCCCGTATTTTGGTTCCGAGCCCGGTACAGGTCTTATATGTGGTTCAAGCGCTTCTTGTGAAATTTGGTTGAAATCGAACGTAATTTGACGTGTTTCGAACCTAAAACTCTAAGTTTGAAAGTTTATGAGGTTTGATGAAAAAGTGATGATTTTGAGGTTTGATTCCTCGTTTATAATGTTATTTTGGCAATTTAATCGCATGGTTAAGTTCGTAGGATGTTATTGAGTTAGTGTGTGTGTTTGGTTGGGAGCCCTGAGGGCTCGGGAGTGTTTCGGAGGTGGTTCGGGGTGTTTTGATCTTAGAAAATGCAGCAGAATTGCTGCTGTCAGATGCCCAGTTTTTCCTTCTATGCGATCACATAGGATAGGCTGCGATCGCATAGAGCAAATTGCCAAGGCCCAGAAACCCTTCTATGCGATCACATTATAGCCTCCGCGATCGCATTGTACACAGTTCAGCCCCCTTTATTTTATTCCATGCGATCGCGGTATGTCTTCTGCGATCGCAAAGCCCATCCAACCTGACCCTATGCGATCGCATTCCCTCTTCTACGATCGCATAGGGCATTTTTGCCCAGTTATTTTAAAAGCCTAAAAACAAAACAGTGACGGGATTTAGTCCATATTTCACACGAGTTCTTCTTCTCCACAACTCTTGAGCGAATGTTTGAGCACTTCTTCACCAAAGCTTCTTGGGTAAGTAAATTCCCACTTATTTCCTTCATTTTCCTTCATTAATTAATGAGTTTCTAAACATAAATCATGTAATATAGAGTTGAAATTGGGGAAAAGGGTAGAGTTAGGGCTTTTTGAATTTTTTTGATTTAGACCTCGTTTTGGGGTCGAATTTGAAAACAAATTGTATATCCGGGCTCGTGGGGGAATAGGTAACATGGAATTGGTTCGAACCTCGTGTTTTGACCAAGCGGGCCCGGGGTCGATTTTTGGAATTTTGGGAAGAAAGCTTAGAAATTCACATTTAGGCATGGGGTTTAGTTTGTTTAGCTATTATTAATATTGTAAGGTCATTATTTCATATATTTGACTGAGTTAGAGCCGAATTCGAGGGGTTAATCTATACTAGAGGCTTGAGTTGAGTTTAGAGCATTCGAGGTAAGTGTTTGATCTAACTTTGGCTTGAGGGAAGAGGATTAGAGTATTATTTGCTAATTGCTAAATGTTGAGTACGGTGTATAGGCATGGTGACGAGTATCTATACACCGATGTCTAGCATGACCGTGAGTCCTTATTGTGCTTATTTGGGATTCTGTAGTGACTCTTCCTTGTTTAATTGATGGTTCTATATGATGTGAACAGTATGAAGAGGAAATATGATTTGTAAACTCCTTGAGCGTTGGCTCGAATTATGACATGATTAGGAAATGAGAAATGAACGAAAGAGAAAGAGATGAAATTATTCCCTTGCCGGGACGTGTAAGTTATTGTTGTTGCTCCCTTTCCAGGAATTAACTATTTATTCATATTATCCCTTGCCGGGATAGTTGAATTGATACTTGTTCCCTTGCCGAGAAACCATTATATAATATGAAATGGGATCGTGTGGCACGTCGACCACTTACATAATGAAATGGGATCGTGTGGCACGCCGACCACTTATATATCATGAAATGGGATCGTGTGGCACGCCGACCACGTATTTTGTGTTAGAAGGGAACAATTGTAGTTTTCCTTATTTATTCTTACCGTTCTATTTTATCTGTTATCCCCAAAAGCATGTTCCCCTCCCAGCTTGATTATTACTTTCCGCTGTAATTTTGTAGTACTTGTATATATGTATCTGCACAGGTTGATTGGTAGTCCTGTCTAGCCTCGGCACTACTTCGCCGTAGTTAGGCCAGACACTTACTAGCATATGGGGTCGGTTGTGCTGATGCTGCACTCTGTGCATCTTTTTGCACAGATCACAGTACCGGAGCAGGTGATTTTGGACAACAGTAGGAGCATTGGGAGCTGACTTCAGTCCAGAGATTCCTGAGGTAGCCTTGCTAACGTTCGCATCGCCCGGGGTCTCTCTTATCTTTGTTTTTCATTTGATTTCCTTTGTACCGGATCAGACAGTACTGTATTTTTATTCAGACTTTGTATTCAGCATTCTGTAGAAGTTCGTGAGTTAGTGACACCAGATCTGGGTAGAGATGTATTTGAGCTTCCGCACTTGGTTTCAGTCATTTATGTTTTGAGACTTTCGCTTTTATATCAGTTGTCTCATCTTTTTTTATATTGTTGATGTTGTTTAGAGAAGTATTAAATTCATTGGCTTTCCTAGCTCCTATTAGTAGGCGCTATCACGACTCTCGTTGGTGGGAAATACGGGTCGTGACAAGTTGGTATCAGAGTAATAGGTTACATTGGTCTCACGACTCACGGACAAACTTAGTAAAGTCTGAGAGATCGGTACGATACGTCTATATTTATCCCCTAGAGGATACAGAGTTAGGAAAAATTTCACTTTTGTTCTTTCGTGTCGTGCGATTCTGTTTCATACTGATTATCTTTCTACTTTGTTCTTTCGCAGATGGAGAGAACACGTGCTTCCTCTTCTACCACGTAGCAGCCCGATCCCCCAGTAGCAACTCCTACGAGGGGTAGAGGGCGAAGCCGAGAAAGGGGCAGAGCTCAACCCCGAGCAGCAGTACCAGGGGTGGAGCCTCATATTGATTATAATGAGGAGGTTCCAGCCCCAACAGCTCCGGTGGGCCCAGCTCAGGTCCCAAAGGAGTTCATAGTCACCCCAGATCTTCAGGACTCTTTGGTCAGACTGGCAGGCTTTATGGAGAGCGTCACCAGAGCAGGTTTGCTTCCAGTAGCACCAGCCACATCTCTGGCTGGAGGAGGAGTTTAGACTCCTGCTACATATACTCCGTAGCAGGTAGCTCCCCAGGCTCAGGTTCCAGTGGTTCAGCCAGCTATGGCGGTTCAGCCGAGTATTGTGACCCAGGCCGGCGATGGAGCGGCTATGTCTTCAGATGCTTTGTGGAGGCTTGAGAGGTTCTCCAAGCTCTTCACCACCACATTCAGAGGTACTTCTTCAGAGGATCCACAGGATTTCTTATTTAGCTGCCATGAGATCTTTCGGACTATGGGTATTGTGGAGCCTAATGGGGTCGACTTCGCCACTTTTCGACTAGCAGGATCTGCCAAGACTTCGTGGAGGGTCTATTGTTTATCCAGACCAGCAAGGTCGCCATCATTGACTTGGGACCAGTTTGCAGAGTTGTTTTTGGAGAAGTTTCTCCTAGTTACTCAGCGAGAGGCTCTTCGCAGGCAGTTCGAGCGCCTCCAGCAGGGCTCTATGACAGTCACGCAGTATGAGACTCGGTTCATTTATCTAGCATGCCATGCTATTGTTATACTCCTCACAGAGCAAGAGAGTGTGCAGAGGTTTATTGATGGATTGATTCAGCCGATCTGTCTCCAAATAGCTATGGGAGCCGGTAGTGAGATTTCCTTTCAAAAGGCGGCCAATACGGTTCGTAAAGTTGAGATGGCTCTTGCACGGGGAGGTGGTCATGGGTCAGATAAGAGGCCCCATCATGCAGGTAGGTTTAGTGGTACCTCGTCTAGAGGTGGGGATTCTTATGGTATAGGCCATCCTCCTAGGCCCTTTCAGTCAGCCCTACAGGTCTCACATGGTACTCCAGGTGGTCGTGGCTCTCAGTCGTAGTCTTCTGACCAGCAGCTTTTTAGTTCACCATCAACACCTATCAGCGCACCACCACTCCGTTGTTCTTAGCAGCCGAGGGATTGTTACACGTGTGGCGACATGAGACATATTGCTAGGTATTGCCCTCGAGATTCTGACAGCTCTCAGCAGCAGGGTCCTCGTCCTATGATTCAGGCATCAGGTGATCCACAGGCTGCCAGCCAGCTAGAGGCAGGGGTAGAGGCCATAGAGGTGGAGGTACAGATCATAAAGGTAGAGCTCGGATCGCCAAAGGTAGAGGCCAGCCAGCAGCCGATCGTCCCAGAGATATGGTTCAGGGAGGTAGGGCCCAGCCTCGGTGTTATGCTCTTCCAGCTAGGCCAGAGGCTGAGTCTTCAGATGCAGTTATTACAGGTACTATTCTATTATGTGATAGGGATGCTTAAGTGCTATTTGACCCTGGATCTACGTATTCATACGTGTCGTCCTATTTTTCACCCTACCTGACTATGCCTAGTGATGCTTTGGGTATTCCTGTTTATGTATCTACACTGGTGGGTGATTCTATAGTAGCAGACCGAGTTCATTATTCCTGTGTGGTAGTGTTTGAGAGTCTTAAGACCCGTGTTGATTTATTGCTCTTAGACTTGGTGGATTTCGACGTTATATTAGAGATGGATTGGTTGTCCCCGTATCATGCTATCTTGGATTGTCACGCCAAGACCGTGACCTTGGCCTTGCCAGATTTTCCCCGATTGGTGTGGAGAGGGACCCCAGGTCATGCCACCCGCAGTGTTATTTCATATGTGAAGGCTCGACGCATGGTCGAGAAGGGGTTTTTAGCTTATCTAGCGTATGTTCGCGATTCCAGCGCAGAGGTCCCTTCTATTGATTTTGTTCCTATTGTTCAGGAGTTCCCCGAGGTTTTCCCTTCAGACCTGCCGGGTATGCCGCCCGACAGGGATATTGATTTTTGTATTGATCTGGCTCCGGGCACTCAACCCATTTCCATTCTGCCATATCGCATGGCCCCGCTAGAGTTGAAGGAGTTAAAGGACCAGTTGCAAGACTTGCTAGAGAAAGGTTTTATCAGACCTAGTGTTTCTCCTTAGGATGTGCCGGTGTTATTTGTGAAGAAAAATGATGGTTCGATGAGGATGTGCATTGATTACCTGCGATTGAACAAAGTGGCGATTAAGAATAAGTATCCACTGCCGAGGATTGATGATTTGTTCGACCAACTTTAGGGTGCAAAGGTGTTTTCAAAGATAGATTTGAGATCCGGCTACCACCGGCTGAGGATTACGGCGTCTGATGTCCCTAAGATAGCATTCCGCACTCGGTATGGGCATTATGAGTTTTTGGTCATGTCATTTGGGTTGACCAATACCCCAGCAACACTTATGGAGTTGATGAACCGAGTGTTCAGGACTTATTTGGACTTGTTCGTGATAGTCTTTATTGATGATATTCTGGTGTACTGCCGCAGCCAGGAGGAGCACGAGCAGAACCTCAGAGTGGTTCTTTAGACTCTGAAGGATAGTCAGTTATATGCTAAGTTCCCAAAGTGCGAGTTCTGGTTGAGTTCAGTTGCATTTCTAGGTCACATCGTATCAGCAGAGGATATTCAGGTGGACCCGAAGAAGATTGAGGCTGTCAAGAACTGGCCTTGACCAGCATCAGCTACTGAGATTCGGAGTTTCTTGGGGTTAGAAGGTTATTACCGTTGGTTCATGGAGGGCTTTTCATCTAGAGCAGCCCCGATGACCAGATTGACCCAGAAGGGTGGCCAGTTCCGATGGTCAGATGAGTGTGAGGCGAACTTTCAGAAGCTCAAGACAGCTCTGACTACGGCACCGATATTGGTTTTGCCCACAGGCTCAGGGCCTTATACAGTTTATTGTGATGCTTCCCGTATTGGGCTTGGTGCAGTATTGATGCAGGATGGAAGAGTCATTGCTTATGCTTCGAGGCAGTTGAAGATCCACGAGAAGAATTATCCGGTTCATGATCTAGAGTTGGCAGCCATTGTTCATGCTTTGAATATTTGGAGGCATTACCTATATGGTGTGACGTGTGAGGTGTACACTGATCACAAGAGTCTTCAGTACTTGTTCAAGCAGAAGGAGTTGAACTTGAGGAAGAGGAGGTGGTTGGAGTTATTGAAAGATTATAATGTTACTATTTTGTATCACCCGGGGAGGGCCAATGTGGTGGCCGATGCATTGAGTAGGAAGTTCGCCAGCATGGGTAGTCTTGCTTATATTCCGGTCAGCCGGAGACTGCTTGCTTTGGACATTCAGGCCTTGGCCAATCGATTTGTGAGGTTGGAAATTTTTGAGCCTAGCAGAGTGTTAGCTTGCACTGTCGTTCGCTCTTCATTATTGGAGCGTATCCGTGATCGGCAGTTTGATGATACCCATTTGTGTGTCCTGAGAGACACGGTGCAGCATGGAGGTGCCACGAAGGTGACCTTAGATGATGATGGTGTTTTGAGATTGTAGGGGCGAGTTTGTATGCCCAATGTCGATGGGATTCGAGAGTTGATCTTAGCGGAGGCCCATAGTTCTCGGTATTCTATTCACCCGGGCACCGCGAAGATGTATCAGGACTTGCGGTAGCATAATTGGTGGCGTAGGATGAAGAAAGATATTGTTGCATATGTGGCTCGATGTTTGAACTATCAGTAGGTTAAGTATGAGCATCAGAGTCCTGGTGGTTTGTTTCAGAGGATTGAGCTTCCCGAGTGGAAGTGGGAGAGGATTACCATGGATTTCGTTACCGGACTTCCGTTGACTCGGAAAAAGTTCGATGCGATATGGGTTATTGTTGTTAGGCTGACCAAGTCAGCACATTTCATTCATGTGGCAGTCTCCTATTCATCCGAGAGGTTAGCTGAGATTTATATCCGGGAGATTGTTCACCTTCATGGTATGCCCGTATCTATCACTTCGGACAGGGGTACACAGTTTACCTCGCATTTCTGGGGTGCAGTTCAACGAGAGTTGGCACACGAGTTGAGTTGAGCACAATGTTTCATCCTCAAACAGATGGTTAGTCCGAGAGGACTATTCAGATATTGGAGGATATGCTCCGAGCCTGTGTCATTGATTTTGGAGGCTTGTGGGACCAGTTTTTGCTTTTAGCAGAGTTCGCGTACAACAACAGCTACCAGTCCAACATTCAGATGGCTCCATATGAGGCATTGTATGGTAGGCGATGTCGGTCTCCAGTTGGGTAGTTTGAGCCGGGAGAAGCTCGATTATTAGGTACAAATTTGGTTCAGGATGCCTTAGATAAGGTCAAGATCATTCTGGACAGGCTTCGCTCAGCTTAGTCGCGGCAAAAGAGTTATGCAGATCGTAAGGTCCGGGATGTAGCCTTCATGGTTGGTGAGCGGGTCTTGCTCCGAGTGTCACCTATGAAGGGCGTGATGAGATTTGGGAAGAAGGGCAAGCTTAGCCCTAGGTTCATTGGTCCATTTGAGATTCTCGATCGTGTGGGAGAGGTGGCTTATAGGCTAGCCTTGCCACCTAGCTTGTCAGTCATGCATCTGGTGTTTCATGTGTCCATGCTTCTGAGGTATTACGGCGATCCAGCTCACGTATTAGATTTCAGCACTGTCCAGTTGGACAAGGATCAGTATTGTGAGGAGGAGCCAGTAGCTATTCTACACCGGTAGGTTCGACAGTTGAGGTCGAAGAGTTTTCCTTCAGTGCGTGTCTAGTGGAGAGGTCAGCCTCCTGAGGCATCGACCTAGGAGTCTGAGTCTGATATGCGAAGCCGTTATCCTCATCTACTTCCCGAATCAGGTACTTCTTTCTTTTGTCCGTTCGAGGAGGAATGGTTGTTTTAGAGGTGGGGAATGTGACAATCTAACGGGTCGTCACGTATTTTCTCTTTCATTCCATGCTTCCAAGACCTTGGAAACCTCATTTTTACTTGCCTCGATTTGCGTGCGCAGTCCGGACGCATAGTCAGAAAGCTTATATGTTACATTCTGTGAAAATTTTCAAAATGTGGCTTTAAAATGATTAAAGTTGACTTGGGTCAACATTTTGGGTAAACGGACCCGGACCCATAATTGGACGATCAAGGAGGGTCCGTAGAAAAATATGGGACTCGAGCGTATGCCCGGAATTGAAATCCAAGGTCCGAGCCCGAGAAATAAATTTTTAAAAGAAATTGTTTTTCTGAAATTTATTTGGAAATTTGAAATGAAAATGGATTAGAAAGCGTTGGTATCGGGCCCGTATTTTGGTTCCGGCGCCCGGTACAGGTCTTATATGTGGTTTAAGCGCTTGAAAATTAGACGTAATTTGACGTGTTTCGGACCTAAAACTCTAAGTTTGAAAATTTTGTGAGGTTTGATGAAAAAGTGATGATTTTGAGGTTCGATTCCTCGTTTATGATGTTATTTTGGCGATTTAATCGCATGGTTAAGTTCGTAGGATGTTGTTGAGTTAGTGTGTGTGTTAGTTTGGGAGCCCCGAGGGCTCGGGAGTGTTTCGACGGTGGTTCGGGGTATTTTGATCTTAGAAAATGCAGCAGAATTGCTGCTGTCAGATGCCCAGTTTTTCCTTCTATGCGAGAGCATAGGATAGGCTGTGATCGCATAGAGCAAATTGCCAAGGCCCAGAAACCCTTCTATGCGATCGCATTATAGCCTCCGCTATTGCATTTTACAAAGTTCAGCCCCCTTTATTTTATTCTATGCGATCGCGATATGTCTTATGCGATCACAAAGCCCATCCAACCTGACCCTATGCGATCGCATCCCCTCTTCTACGATCGCATAGGGCATTTTTGCCCAATTATTTTAAAAGCCTAAAAATAGAACAGTGACGGGATTTAGTCCATATTTCACACGAGTTCTTCTTCTCCATAGCTCTTGAGCGAATGTTTGAGCACTTCTTCACCAAAGCTTCTTGGGTAAGTAAATTCCCACTCATTTCCTTCATTTTACTTCATTAATTAATGAGTTTCTAAACCTAAATCATGTAATCTAGGGTTGAAATTGGGGAAAAAGGGTAGAGTTAGGGCTTTTCGATTTCTTTGATTTAGACCTTGTTTAGGGGTCGAATTTGAAAACAAATTGTATATCCGGGCTCGTGGGGGAATAGGTAACATGGAATTGGTTCGAACCTTGTGTTTTGACCAAGCGAGCCCGGGGTCAATTTTTGGAATTTTGGGAAGAAAGCTTAGAAATTCATATTTAGGCATTGGGTTTAGTTTGTTTAGCTATTATTAATATTGTAAGGTCATTATTTCATATATTTGACTGAGTTGGAGCCGAATTCGAGGGGTAAAGCTATACTAGAGGCTTGAGTTGAGTTTGGAGCATTCGAGGTAAGTGTTTGATCTAACTTTGGCTTGAGGGAATAGAATTAGAGTATTATTTGCTAATTCCTAAATGTTGAGTATGGTGTATAAGCATGGTGACGAGTATCTATACACCGGTGTCTAGCATGACCGTGAGTCCTTATTGTGTTTATTTGGGATTCTGTAGTGTCTCTTCCTTGTTTAATTGATGGTTCTATATAATGTGAACATTATGAAGAGGAAATATGATTTGTAAACTCCTTGGAGCGTTGGCTCGAATTATGACATGATTAGGACGTAAGAAATGAACGAAAGAGAAAGAGATGAAATTATTCCCTTGCCGGGACGTGTAAGTTATTATTGTTGCTCCATTGCCGGGAATTAACTGTTTATTCGTATTCTCCCTTGCCGGGATAGTTGAATTGATACTTGTTCCCTTGCCGGGAAACCATTATATACTATGAAATGGGATCGTGTGGCACGCCGACCACTTATATAATGAAATGGGATCGTGTGGCATGCCGACCACTTATATATTATGAAATGGGATTGTGTGGCACGCCGGCCACTTATATATTATGAAAATGGGATCGTGTGGCACGCCGACCACTTATATATCATGAAATGGGATCATGTGGCACGTCGACCACATATTCTGTGTTAGAAGGGAACAGTGGTAATTTTCCTTATTTATTCCTACCGTTCTATTTTATCTGTTATCCCCAAAAGCATGTTCCCCTCCCAGTCTTGATTATTACTTTCCGCTGTAATTTTGTAGTACTTGTATATATGTATCTGCACAGGTTGATTGGTAGTCCTGTCTAGCCTCGTCACTACTTCGTCGGGGTTAGGCCAGGCACTTACCAGCACATGGGGTCGGTTGTGCTGATGCTGCACTCTGTGCATCTTTTTGCACAAATCATAGTATCGGAGTAGGAGCTTTTGGACAGCAGTAGGAGCATTGGGAGCTGACTTCAGTCCAGAGATTCCCGAGGTAGCCTTGCTGACGTCCGCATGGCCCGGGGTCTTTCTTATCTTTATTTTTTGTTTGATTTCCTTTGTACCGGATCAGAAAGTATTGTATTTTTATTCAGACTTTGTATTTAGCATTCTGTAGAAGTTCGTGAGTTAGTGACACCAGATCTGGGTAGAGATGTATTTGAGCTTCCTCACTTGGTTTCAGTCATTTATGTTTTGAGACTTCCTCTTTTATATTAATTGTCTCGTCTTTCTTTATATTGTTGATGTTGTTTAGAGAAGTATTAAATTAATTGATTTGCCTAGCTCCTATTAGTAGGCGCCATCACGACTCCCGGTGGTGGAAAATCCAGGTCGTGACACAAATGGGTGAATTAAATTCTCTTTAGCCCATCCAGGCAGCCTATTTTTCTCTTGAACAATGATTTTGTTCTTTTGACTGGCCTTTTCTATTGCATTACATTCACTTTTGTAATGACCAGTCTTGCCACAATGTGTGCAGATTTTGTTCCCAGGAAGTGTGATGTACTTGGTTTTGGGATCCAACTTAGGTGCTGGGGTCCCATAGCCAAGTCCTCTCTTATTGCTATTGTGGTGCTCTTGTAGCCAGGGTAGTGCATTAGTGGACTTATTCCATTTGAAAGTTTTGTCTAGTTCATGCTTCACCTTGCCTAAATCTTCTTCTAGGACTCTTATGTGCTCATCTCTCTTGTACAACTCATCCTTTATTTTTCCTAAATTTTCTTCTAAAGTGAGGTGTGTGTGGTGAACTTTCTTTTTACCTGTTCCCAATTTCAATTTTAAAATTTCACATCTATGTTCTAAGATAGTGGTGTCAAGTTCAAAAACCTGGTTCTTCAACTCAATTTTTTTACTATCACTTTCACTTGGCCTAAGTTCCATATTTTTGCAATTAGCTTTTAGGATCACACATTCCCTAGGTAGTTGTTCCTTCTCATTATTTATGACCTCAAACTCATCAATTAAGTCTATCACTAATTTAGATAGCTTTTCTTTAGACAAAAATTTAATCTTGTCTTTGAGATGAATTACACTTACCTCTTGTTCATCGTCTGATTCTCAAATGGCCATAAGTGATTGTTCATCTCTGGCTTCATCTTCTGAATCCTCATCTGAGCTTTCTCCCCAAGCAGCAACCATAGCCTTTGTTGATCTTTTGTTCTTCTTGGGTTGAACCTGTTTTTCTTCTTCGTTCAACCCTTTATTTATTCCATTCAATTTCCCACTGAGGATAATTTTTGATCATGTGTTTAGTCTTACCACATTTGTAGCAGCCCTCGTTGGTCTATTTTTTAGGAGCCCTTGTTTTGTTAAAGGTTGCACCTCTTGAAGAATCCTTTCCTCTCATTAGGTACTTCTTGAAATCCCTTGTTATCATAGGCATTTCATCATCATCTAAGTCTGCACCTTCAACTATTCTGAGAGCCAAGCTTCTTTCCTTTTTGAGTGCATCCATCTTCATGCTTTGCCTTCTCAGTTCATAGGCAGTGAGGTTTCCAATCAGCTCATCCAACTTGAGAGTAGTAATGTTCTTTGATTCCTGAATAGCTGTGATTTTGCTTTCCCAAGTTACTGGCAAGACCCTTGTCAAGATTTTCTCAACCTTGTCTTCTTCAAGGATAATTCTTCCAAGAGACTTAAGTTCATTTGTTAATGTTGTGAACCTTGTGTACATCTCTTGGATGTTTTCTCCTTCCTTCATGGTGAAATCTCATATTGAGAATACAGTAGTGTTCCTCTTGATCTCTTTACTTGAGGAGTTCCTTCATGAGCCACTTGTAGAGTGTCCCAGATCTCCTTAGCAGTAGTTGTACGCGGTAAAAATTAGAAGACTTGATTTTCGCTATCAAGACAATTTAAGAAGCCTCACTCAAGACCCCGAGGATGGAAGGTTACAATCAAGTTCTCGACCTCCAGGCTCATCGAGGTCCAAATCAAAGGAAGCAGGACTCAAGGTCCGGGTAAGAGAAGATGACTCCGGACCACATGGCCAAACCTGACAGGGTCAGTCTATCCGTAACCTACCGAGATGACGTGCGATAGGCCGTCCCATCCTTCTACTTTTGTAAATGATATATACGTATTTTACTGAGTCCCCTATCCTATATAAGGGGACTCACCCCACTTGTAAGGAACTGATGTTTCTCCACTTCTCCAATAAGCAATAATATCTCTCTCTCTCTCTCTCTCTCTCTCTCTCTCTCTCTATCTATCTCTCTCTCTCTCTCTCTATCTATCTCTCTCTCTCTCTCTCTTTCTTCTAAGTTATTAGTGTTCTTTGACCCCGAGGTCGCCCTAGCATTTTATTGTTCTTCATTTGTTCTTCATCATTTAGCTCAAGATTGACGGTATAAAGCCTTGTATACATATACTTATCTATTATCCCCTTCATGAATACCCCCGACAAGCTCGGGATAGGCTCGAGGCCTAGTTTCGACGTACCCACTGGCCTACTTTGCGCCCGGGGAACGCCTCCTTACTGGTTTGATTACTTCTCTGACTGGCTCAATCTCTATCGCTTTACTTTGCATTTTAGCACTAACAACCCTTTCAAACTAGCTCGGGAATAGATCACGTATTTTTAGAATCCCATTTATAAATTTAATTGTTGTTACCATTTTCACGGTAAACAGTTTGGCGCCTACCGTGGGGCTAAAAATAATATTGATTATTTTCTTGCTAGTTTCGTCACTTAAACGCACGATATCTCTCACACTTTTCTTACCCAAGACCTTATGATTTCAGGTTAATGGTCAGCTTGATAATGGAAATCGAGGACGATAACCCCATAAATTTTAAGAAAAATGATATGGTCATCCTAACGGCTGGTGTGGTACTGCAGTACCCCGATAACGCATCCAGATTGGTCCGAGTGGATATGGATTCGTACGCTACACGGTGGGGTAACGAAGTCTTGCACTTCGATGGTGCCACGCAACACGCTAACCAACAGAGAGCTCAAAAAACCCCGGTCTGGGAAGAACAGGAAGTTAGTCTTCACGTTATTTTTGAAATGATTGCAGGAACAAAGTTTGGCTAACTCTCAGCTGCAGAGCCACACGGAGACTCTTGGCGCAGCAACACCCAAGATATCTACCCGCTCCGAGCCAGCATCCAAGATACCTGGCAAGGACGAACCAACGACCTATCCTGTAATGGTAAGAATGCTAGAAGAAATTATCAAAAAAATCGACTCACGCTCGCGGAGACTTTCGCAGCAACCATTTCCCGAAGGAACTCCCCCGGAAAAGACCACAACGCGGCATCATTGTTTGCATCCGATCTCGGGGACCCGCTCACCATACCAACAAGATCTGTGGAAGCACACGCCAAAGCCATCAAAACAGGGCTCAATGCATTGAAGGCTGAGAGAAGAAGAAGAAATAAAATATCACGAGAAGCTGCGCCCCGCTATCCGACAAGACAAACGAGACAACTTTCAGCCCCGAATAGCAGGGGGCACGGTCCTTCGCCCATAACCCAAACAAAGCATACCCGGTTGATCCGGAGCAATTGGAGCAAAGCCTGGTCGAATATCCGATCGAGGTCTGGTCATATACTAGCAATCAACACTGGACCCAAGTCAAAGCCGCGGATAAACCTCGAGAAACCATCACTGGATTGGCATATCAAGGCAGATCCCCAAGAGAGAAGTCGACATTGAACAAATGGAGCCATCATCCACATGGCGCAAACGGAAAAAATGATCTGAGGTACAGCGTATCTCACAATAACAAGGCGGTAGCCCAAAGGCGACACCTCCGTTGAACCCCCGATGGTACCAGATTTAACAAGACGCAAACGGCAAGGAAACCTTGCCCGATAGAGCTCGACTTCAACGTTGTAGTTCCTAGCATAGTGGTCACCATAAGTAAAGTTAGGAACTCCGAGTGGCTCAGACCTATTCAACCGAAATCGCTCCAAGGAAACCATGACCCACCATGAGAGTCACGAAATGCTCGGAGTTGTAGACCCAAGAGAGCAAAAAATACACCATCCAACAAAGGCGACCATAAAGCATCGCCAAGCAAGCTAACTCGGATCCAGCTCAATGGATAAGGGGAGATCGAACATAGCAGAGCCGGCAAGGTGCAACATATTGTCACAATTGTTAAAGGATGGCAGCACCCTGCAAAGATCCGTAGAACATAGAATGCAAGTAATCGTCGACAGAAAGGGACGATCTCGGGGAGTACTCTCCAAGGACACCCTCTCGCCTGAGGAAAAAGTACGCCAAGACTCCACCTCGGCACCGCATTAACGTATTGGTAATCCCTTTTTTCGTTCGAACTAATTTTCAAATAAAACATACATTAATGATTATATGTATATCAGTCAAAGTTGTACCAACGATGGCGGGCCAAAGCCAATAGGACAGTCTGGACCAATGTCGCCCTCGTGTCGGCCGCTAATATGTCCCCAATGGTGGTTGTCCCACCATCCAAATTGCTCCCCCTGCACGGACCGCCCGATCTTGGGCTAATACGTCGAGTGACGCAGGGCGCAGACGCTTTGTATGGACAACGGCGAATACATCACCCGGGACGCAATTCCAGCCTTACTCCTCCACGAGTGTGAAATCCAGGACAGACGCGGAGCCAAGGCATTTGGCTACAAGCGCTGGAAGAAGATTCCTTGCCTTAAGCCCATGACCGGCGTTACCCTCAAATAAGGTCAAAGGTTAAGAGCACTTGCATCTTCGGCTCGGCCTGGCTGGACAAGGAATGCGACTGTCGAGGGACATACTCACAGGAACGCATCATCCTTTTATCATTTCTCTTTTTTATTTTCTTGTTGCGAATTTGTACGCAGGCAGGCATCCAAGACATTCAGTAGTTCTCGATCCCGCTCGAGGATCTGTGGCCGCCATGGGGCCGTCGGGCATTCTTTCCTCGCTCAGGTTTCTATCAGGAAGGGGTTCCGCCAACAAGATTATTAGAAGGACTGCACGTCCCCAGGGAAGGGACCCAACAAGTCCACGATCTATCTTTATTTTCCAATATGGGACAATACAAGCACGTCGTATAACTGGGAGAGTCACACCCATGTAGACAAGACTCACGATAACAGAACAACATGTATTTACAAGTTATATTTTTGCAAGGCAATAAAGAATATTTCCCAAGCATTCGACGCCTTGAAGAAAAATATTTCGGCTTTATCCTCAGCAAAAAACCTCTACATCAAATACGTCCCGAAATGCTCGGATAATCAATTCGACACCCTCGCGACCCTAGGGTCGGGGTTCCGGGCTCATAAAGCCCTCGCGATATGACCCCAAGACTACGAAGGGCAGTATTCAAGCCTAGAATGATCTGATATATTTGGAGACTCACCATGAGCAATTCGACAGCTTGCGCGACCCCAGAGTCAGAACTCCGGGCTTAACAAGCCTCCGGAAAATAGCTCCGAGCTCACGAGAAGCTGTCTTCAATTGAACTCGATGACCGGAGATTGTCGCCAATCACCACGCACTGGAAAATTCGAAATTGTAAGACCCTAACGGGCATCCTCGGCAAAACCAGATCTATTCTCCATAAACTATAAGACCTCAACAGGCATGGCAAACTGTAAGATCTCAACAAGCATGGAAAACTGTAAGACGTCAACAGGCATGGCAAACTGTAAGACCTCAACGGGCATGAAAAATCCTGCAGTCTAGGCTACATATCACATTTTTAAGAATCCCTAAATGGCATACCCTCAGTATGGACGCCTAAAACAGCTTCTGGTGATCAAAAATGGCCACGGCCAAATGCACACGACTACGTTCGAAACGGCTGCTACAGCCCAAAAAATGCAACTCGGGGACGCCTGACTATTGCTAAAAAATCCTCCGAATCAACTTCAAAAAGAACCGGTTAAACACAGGCTTCCCTCAACAGGCAAAAAAATGAGTCCCGACCACGTCGGCTCCAAAATCGTAAAAATATCGATCTACTCGACCTACGAGCTATGAAACCTCAGAGATGCTTGAAACATCGCCGACTACGACTTGAAATCGAGGTTCTTTTAGAACCGGTGACGGGTCAGGCAAAATAATCAATAAGACCTTAACGAGAGGAAACAAAGCCTACAAAACGCCTACGGGCCTTACATCAAACAGCGTAAGTGCCATTGTCGCCGGCTTAGCAAAGCCTCCGGGCCTCACACCGAAAGGTCTCTACGACCATCAGCTTGAAAACTGACAACTTGAGGATTAAAGTGATCTCGAGTCGTAACCCGATTCGGAGACCGGATCCAAAATAGTTAAACTAAGCAAAGCCTCCAAGCCTCGTATCAAAAGGTCTCTACGGCCAATAGTGTAAGGGACCATTGTCACCAGCTAAGCGAGCCTCCGGGCCTCATATGGAAAAGTCTCTACGACCAAACAACGTAAGTGCCACTATCACCGGCTAAAGCAAGCCTCCGGACCTCATACCAAAAGTTCTCAATGAACAAGAAACAGAAAGGCCACCATCGCCGGCCAAAAACTAAATTAAAATTTAAGGGTCGATTACAGCTCGAATCACAACGTGACTCGCAGATTGAGCCTGGAAATTCCCCAGCCCAAACAGGCTCGAGGATAAAATAAGCTCAAGTCAGGATCCCTACTCTGAGACTGAACCTGAAACTCAAGCCTAAAGGATACTCCAGGATCAAATTGGTCCGGTAGGAAAACTCCAGCGATCAGAAATGCAAAAATTACAAATTACAGGGCTCGCCCTTTCGTATTGATTATATATCGATTATAGGGAACGAACTCAGTCACATTATATGATGGGATCTATATTTGTGTATACACGGCAAAAGAGGCCGGGAATGTTCGTTCCCCCTTTATTTCCCTTTTGGCAGCTACGGCCCCTCGGCCTCCCCCTCATCATCAGATATCAAAAACTTGGCATGAAACTCCTCTCCCTCAGAATGTTTGATCTCCTCTGAGAGATCAAAACCACGAGCGTGAATCTCCTCGAGGGTTTTAACAACAGCGGCGCTCTTTAAATAAGCAACTATCTTTTACCCCGAACGGGTGCTATTTATCACGATCTCGGCTCGAGCATCCGCAACCTCGATTTTCACCCTGACAGCTCAAATGAGAGCCTCATGATCATCTTCGCCTGAGCAGAATCATCCACGCGAGCAGCTTGAAGTTGCACCTCAAAATCGGACGTCGCGGCCAGAACTCTCTCTTTAACCCCCAAATGAGCGCTAAGGCGCGCCCGCAGCTCAGCAAGCTCACGGTTGGCAGCACCAACTTCGCCCCAAAGTTGCTCCAGCTCATTCTCTTTATCCTTCAACTGGAACAATAACACTTCAATGCAGAATACTTGTTTCTCCAAAAGGACCTCCCAGGCACGGCTTCGGTCTGCCCACTCTTTTAAGATGCGAGCTTGCTTTCCTTGATCGTGCGTAGAAGCTGGAAGGACCTTCCCCTTTATCGAGCCTTCTGCAGATGGGTCTCGCGATGAAGCAGCTCGGCTTTGAGCCTGTCAAAATCCTGAAAAGAAGCCAAGCGCATGAAGAAAAAGGAAATACCGGGCCGGAACATCTTTACTGCGAGCAAGAACTCACCAAAATACCAGAACGATGAGCCTCACCAAGGGCCGAAGCTATGTCTAATAAAACTTCGGTCCCGAAAGCTGTCCGACCAAACAAATCATTTCCTCTCAGCTGTTGCGGAGAAGGTGCCTCACCGCAAGCCTCCGCATGCCGTGGGGCGTCTTTCCTTTTTCCAGCACTCCTCAACTCTTGAACCGGCGATCTCGCCTCGAATAAAATCCCGGTGCCTGCAACAGGGAAACCGAGCAAATCAACAAAGGGAGGCTGCCCCTGAAAAAGAAAAGGGAAAAGTGGGAAGGGGACGCCTGACGCCTACCAGGATAATTTACCTCCCACCTCCCTTTTGAAAGATCTCTCCACCGGCGCCTATCATGAGTCCAACATGCTGCTAATCTACGAGACCATTTGGCCAATTTCAGAGCCTTATCAAGCAACCAACGAGCAGCTACAAACAAAAGACGAGAATAAATCACTATGGATCCTACCTTGGGTGAAGGAAAAAAAAAGCTAGAATAGATAGCTTACATGTAGAACTCTATTTCTCAGGGAATGGTAAGAATTACCTAGGGATAATGTCGGTCGTCTGAACTCAAACAAACTGGCTCATCCATCTGTGGTCTTCATCCTCTTGGCCGCCGATCATAGGAGCTCGAGTAGACCAGCGCTGGAGAGCAACCAGGCCTCGAAAGTGCAATGGCCGGTACAGCCTTATGAGGTGACTAAGAGTGAAATATATCCCAGCCTTGTCATCAAAGTATCTCATCGACCGTACTATGCTCCAGAAGAAAGGATGAACCTACACCAGTGTTACTCGATACATTCTACAAAAAGGAATCACAACCCAGTCTGGGGAACCTGGCTCGAGAACGATGGTGTACACACTAAAGAAGCCTTCGACGCACGTCATGACGTTCTCCTTGAGGGAAGGGGCTTGCAGGACCACGCCTCCCCCCATCTATATTTTCTCCAGATCTCCTCGAGGTTTTTCTCCACCACCGAAGAGGCAATCCTTAACACATGCCCCCAGTGACCCAGAATATTAGGAGGTTTTCCCGACGTGGCAACTACCCTAGAAGATGTATGCTCCAGGCACCACTCCCTCGATGTCGGAGAAGTGCTGCTATCGCCAGCCAAAGGCGAAATATAGGAAGAAGTACCCTTTGCACGAATATCAGACGTCGGAGGGCGGCCATGACCTTAACAGAATAATAGGGAAATGAGGAGTATCCAAGCAGAAATCACCTAAAGTAGAGAAATAGGGAAGCTCGTAGAAAGTACCTGGATCTACAGAGGAGATGAGCCTATCAAATGAGAAAATGCAGTAATCGTCGCTTGAGGAATGAATAGACGAATATATAAGGGCCAGGAAACAACCGACCAGATTGCCCAAACAGGCCAATTATTTTTGGTCGCGTTAACATCACACTCCCCTTGGGGAATGCAATGATAGAATTACTCCAGACTCCCACGTGTCACGTAAAAAATAGGAGGGGGGCCCTAAGGAATCTCTGATGTCGGTCCCCCGATACCTAGTGCTCTGAATAAAGAAGAACTACCGAAATAAGGGCTCCTTCTTTATTAACAAAGCAGTTGTATTCTTTTAAACATTCGGAAGAGAGAACATATGAAACAAAAAAAAAGGATTTTGAGACTAGTCCTCGCCGCTATACTCTTCGCCCTCGACGGGAATAATTAGATGCTCAATTCCTCCGCCATCTCACGGGCCTTGTTCAGATCAGCGGATAGCTCGAAGCCCTGGGCCTTGAGTTCCTCCAGAACCTCCCTTTTTCCTTTTGCCTTGGTATGATCAACAGCACTAACCAGTTTCTGCTCAGCCGCCAGGGAAATATCACAAACCATCGCATGCACCGTGGCTGCGTCTGCCTTGTAAGCATCGACATCTCACTCCACACCAAGTTTAGTCTCGGTCAAAGCATCGATCTCCTTGTGGGCGGCTGAAAGAAGGCTCCATGATGTCTAAAACTCCCCAGTTGCATTTTTATTCCGCCCCTCAGCTCGGAAACCTCCATTTCCAACTCGGCGATCCTCGAGTTTCCCTAGTCAACCTTTGTTACAAAGCAAGGCGATGAATATGTGAACACAAAACACTCATATGGATGCCGAGCGGAGGAGAAAATATGAAAGAAAGAAGAAGAAAACATGTGCAGTAAGAGCGGCCTTCTCCCGGAGTGCTGCCTCTAAAGTATCTTGAAGCTCTTTCACCTCTTCACCTCCCTGGATGCCTCGAGACTCAGAATCTTACAGTCTCGAAGCAATGGCATCACACTCCTTTTCTGATGTATGGCTTCCTTACGAAGCTGTTATATGACATGATCGTATATCTCTTTGCACTAAAGCACAATAAGAAAATTGGGAGAAACGACGAATAACGCCCAAGGGTGAAGGGAAATGCTCAAAGAAAATTTTTCACCTGCCGTAGGGATTTCTCCACTGCATCAATGGCATCAGTTACGTCAAGATCAATCCCATCAGGTACGTCAATGAGGATGTTGGAAAAAGTGCCTTCCTCTCCGAAGGAAGTTTCAACCGTGGCACCAACTATCCTCTCGGCGTCTCTCAATTCTCCCGACGAAACTGAATAGTTTCGGATGAAATCGTTCGGGTTATCAACCCCGTCGAATAGCGGCCCATGCCCGGAAAGGCTCCGAACTCTGTCCCATCCGAGCTTATAGTCCTACTGGCAGAAGCTACTTCAAATCTGGCCCAGCAGTTTGAAACCACACCGGCATCCTCACCAACAACCTCCGGCTCCTTAGCCTTGCTGGCCCTAGCCGTCGCGGACTCAACAGCTTCCGTCCGGGGTACCTGCAAACTCCACTCACTGGTCGTCAACCTCTCTCTCACCAGACTACCATCATCATCTTCTTCCACGATTGCACTGGGATCCGGGCCAGAGCTCGGGATAGCAGCCTCGTCGGTTCGAGCAGCGACCACTCTTATTTTCCTCTTCCTGCCAGTGGCGACTCCCAAGGCCTCCTTTTCACCACTAGGGGTGGCCTCATCAACATCGTTTCCCCAAGGCCTGCATCAAAATGATGAGTGAAGCACAAAGTTAATACAAAATATAAGATATATGCAGAAAAGAAACCCCGCCATGATTCTTGACCACCCAGCGCCTATCGGCTACGAGGGCCCAGGATCGAAGATGATACGGAAACCTTCTGTCCAAGTGCTCTATCCACCTTGCCAAATCTGGAACTTCCTCAGGATGCCAAGGAAAAGCTGGAGAAAGTCGCCAAGATGTTATTACATCGCTCGAAAGAAAGGTTGAGGAACGCAAGAAGAAAAGATATACTTACGCTGAAAGTTCCACCGTTCGGGAAAAGGCATCCATTGGACCGGGATAATGTCCGAGGTGCACGCCCAAACAAACCTGCTCTTCCACCCCCTGTCTTTCCCCTTATCAGCAATTGAAAAGAAAGGTTTCGTGGACAGTTTCCGAAGCTTGATCAAGCCTCGGAATAGAATCTTTGGAATAGCCGACGGTGGTATAGTCCAATTAGATGATTGAGAGTGAGGACTCCACCCACAATCTCCTCTATGAAATTCCTGAGCATCAACACAATCCTCCAAAATAACGGTGAGATCTGGCCAAGAGTCACTTGATACCCAGTGCAAAAGTGAAGGATCATCGGGTTGATGTCTAAGGGAGGAGATTTCACGGATTCGTCAGGACCTGGGGCGAACGGGTAGATATATATGAAAATAAAGCCTTCCTTGAAATTGGTAATATCTTCGCCAGAGGAAGGAATTCCCACTGTCACTTCTTCATTCCATTGGCAGTCACTCTTCATCTTTTCAACATTAGCCATGACACTAATGTATTGAGATACATGCTCGTATTGGCCCGGCATGGATGCGGGAGCCTCGACATTGAAATCCTTCGACATATCAAGCTTGGAAGCAATCCTTTTCTCTAGGGGAGGGGACGGCCAATCACCCCCCGCTAGCCGACTGAGACGATGATGCAGTATCATTCCGATATGGTACCATCTTGGAAGTCCTGGCCATAAATAATGAGGGGATTCTTCCAAAAATAAAAGGAAAGAGGTTTGAAAATATATCAAATAAATTGGTATTCCAATTCACAAGCCTAGAGGAAGGGCAAAGATAAGCAGCATCTGATGATCGGATCGTTTTATAGAATCCAATTGGTGAAGCGGAAGCGAGGAATCTACAATAGTATGTAAACTCCTCGATCATTGCATATAACGGCGGCCCTGCACTGTTTTGGGGGGTATGGCATTTATTCTATTACACGAATGACATTATGGAAAATATTACCTCGAGGCCACGAGTCCACGATTCGATATCGTTTCACATCACTTCGTCATGAGAAATGCGGAGACTATTTGTACATGGTAAAAATCAGAAGACTTGATATTTGCTATCAAGACAATTTGGGAAGCATCCTTTGAGACCCCGAGGATGCATGGAAGTTATGATCAAGTTCACGACCTCCTAGCTCGTCGAGGTCCGAATCAAAGGAAGCAGGGCTCGAGGTCAGGGTAAAAGAAGATGACTCCGAAGCACATGGCTACACCTCATAGGGCCAGACTATTCGTAACCTACTGAGATGACGTGCGATAGGACGTCCCATCCTTCTACTTTTGTAAATGATATATACGTATTTGATTGAGTCCCATCTCCTATATAAAGGGAATCACTCCACCTTGTAAGGAACTGNATAAATTTTTGATAAAGCATGTTTAAGAAAGTTCTAAAATATAAAAATAAATTTATGATATCTATTTTGGTATACACATGTCTGATGTGCTATAAATTGTGATATACAAATAATACAATACTTTTATTATGATATACATCGATATAAAGGCCGCAATAACTATATATTTTGTTTATATTATTGATATACAACGAATAATATTATTTATATATAGAGAATGAAAATAAAATTTTAATATACATGTTGATATAGACAAAGTAGAAAAAAAAAGTTGTGATATACATATTATTATTGTGATATAAATTTATTGGCTATTTGATGCCAATATCTACAACTAGGACTATTTTCTGCCAATTATATGAGCATGTAGTTGTACCATCCCAAAACCCCAAATTTCAAACCAGTAGCTATAAGGGACGTACTGAGTAAAAAATCTGACTTATTTATTCATATTTTCCTATTATGTAAAAGAGCCTAAGTAATTAACCAAGGGTAAAAGAGTAACTTTATCCATTCTATTTTTCGCTGGACCCATCCTTCTTCCATATTTCTCGTTCCAAAAAAGCCGACGTAAGGCTACTCTTATTCCAACAATCGCCATTAGTTTCAGACGAATTTTTCACTTTTCTTCATTTTTTCAGTATATAAACCCAGCAAACAAATTGGAAATAATTATCCATTCACAATGATACCACTGCCACATATCATTCTACTCTTTAATAGAATACTGAAAGCTAACAATATCAAGAAGTGTACATTATTCATGAAAGGGAAAGTGTAAAGCTAAAACTTGTGAATGGATACAAAGAGTTTTACTTCATGCAAGTCAGGCCAAACTTTTGACGAAAATATTTGAAGTTTTATTTTGATAAGGTCACACTTCAGACAAAAAAATTATGAAGTTCAAATTTCATATATAAATTCTTGTTACTTCATGCCCCGTAGATCTTAAGTTATCCGAAAAGTGGGAATGCTTGCAATTTTTTTTGCAAAACGAATATAAATTAAATTGTAACCCGAAAACTGAGTATAGATGCAAATTCCCCGCTCAAAATTGCTTATTTTGATCCATAAGAAAAACTTAGCTTTGACTTTGATGTGTATCCTTTATACTTTAGACTTTTTTTATATTTCTATTTATGAAGAAAAACATTTTTTTTTTTAAACTTGGTTTGGTGATTAAGTTTTTTTTCTTAAAAATTTAACACATAAGAAGAATGATTTTGTGTTGGATTGGTTGAGTTAGTCATTTGTTTTGGAGATTTTTACCTAGTTATTATTAGAAATTTATTTACCTATGTTTTTTATGTTTTGCAGTTTTTAATAAGTATTTATGTTTTTCTTACAACTTGTATACATTGCTTCTTAAAAGGCTTTCACCCCATTATTAGTGTCTTCAATTAAGGGATTCAATTACATCTTTTCCATCTTTTTTTTTCCTTCTCCTCTACTTTCTCTCTCTCTCTCTCTCTCTCTCTCTCTCTCTCTCTCTCTCTCTCTCTCTCTCTCTCTCTTTCTTCTAAGTTATCAGTATTCTTCGACCCCGAGGTCGTCCTAGCATTTTATTGTTCTTCGTTTGTTCGTCATCATTTAGCTCAAGATTGACGGGATAAAACCTTGTCAACATATACTTATCTGTTATCCCTTTCTCGAATACCCCCGACAAACTCTGGATAGGCTCGAGGCCTAGTTCCAAGGTACGCACTGGCCTACTTTGCGCCCGGGGAATTCCTCCTTACTTGTTTGATTACCGCTCTGACTGGCTCGATCTCTATCGCTTTACTTTGCATTTTAGAAATCATAACATCTCGCAACATAGAAAAGTAACTCATAGATCTCCCCTGATCACTGATAAGCTCAACAATGGTTGAATCAATATCTCCCTCAACAATGCCATTCGGAGCCAACCGAGCCGACTCAAGATAGAGCACCCATCATAAGGGCCCAAATAAGGAAGACAAATCTTTCCCAGCCACCCGCTGGGTCTTCAAAATATAAAAATCCCAATAGGGCATAATCCGTCGAACATCGCCACTCAATCCGTGGTATTTCTCGACATAGCCAACAGCGCCATCTTACCGCAATAGTACAGAATAACAAGTTGCAATGTTCATTCAGCTCTTCCAGCAGCCAGTAGTACTTCAGCTCCTCCTAGGCCTCAGGGGCCTTATTATGCACCTCTAGTTTCTAGCGCGCCTCCTGCGCGGGGTATTTCCAAAGGTTAGTCCAGCAGACCTGGCCTGAGCCACTCACAGCCACCACGTCCTCCTAAAGCTTGTTTTGAGTGTGGTGACACATGCCATATGGTGAGGGATCTCCCCAAACTTGGGAGGGGTGCACTTCCACGGACTTCTCAGCTACAGCGTGCCCCGCAGAGTTCTCAGGTTATGGTTACATCTCCAGTTGCTACATCACCTACTCAGTCAGCTATAGGTGGAGGTCAGGGAGGTAGAGGTTTCCCTAGAGGGGGAGGACAGGCCCAATACTATGCCCTACCTACCCGTACCGAGGATGTTGCCTCTAATTTTGTCATCACAGGTATTATACTAGTTTGTCACAAAGATGCATCGGTTCTATTCGATCCAGGCTCCACTTATTCTTATGTGTCTTCTTATTTTTCTCTGTATTTGTTTGTATCTCGGGATTCTTTGAGCTCGGCTATTTATGTTTCTACTCTTGTGGGAGATTTCTCTTGTTGTGGACCATATTTATCGGTCGTGTTTGGTTGCTCTTACTGGTTTTGCAACCAGAGCCGATTTATTACTGCTCAATATAGTAGACTTTGATATTATCTTGATCATGGACTTGTTGTCGCCCCATTATGCTATTCTTGATTGTCACGCCAAGACCGTGACGCTGGCTATGCTAGGTGTACCACGTGTTGAGTGGAGGGGTGCTTTAGATCACACTCAAAGTAGAGTTATTTCTTTTCTTTAAATCTCAATGTATGGTTGAGAAAGGGTGTGACGCGTATCTAGCCTATGTGAGAGATGTTAGTATTGATACCCCTTCAGTTGATTAAGTTCCGGTAGTACGAGACTTTTCCGATGTGTTTCCAACTGATCTTCCAAACAATCCTTTTCAAACTAGCTCGGGAATAGATCACGTAATTTTAAAATCTCATTTATAAATTTAGTTGTTGTTACCATTTTCACTATAAACAGCAGTACAGCTTTGAATTCTGTTCTACTTGTCTGGACCTAGTCCACACATAAGTCATTTCTTAGCCTTGGCATTCTTTTCCCTTTCTGAAAATCTTTAGCAGTACAGTCAGTTCTCGTCTTTGGCACGTCCACTCCTTCAGCATTCTTCTATGTAGTAGCCAGGGGACCATCAATAACAATATCCCAAAGTTCATAGTCTTCTCCTATGATGTGGTCTTTCATCCTGTTCTTCCACCAGGAATAGTACTGGCTGCTAAAGAATGGAGGCCTAGCAGTGGATTGTCCTTCCCAATTTCCAGGTGGTGCACTTATCTTTATATGTTCCTAAGGTGTTAGTCTCTTCAAGGATAACCCGCTATGGTACCAATTGATGTTTTATACTTCAATACTACACAAGAGAAGGGGAGAGGGATGATTTGTGTGGTACATAATTTTTTCTTAACTTGATTATAGAAGGACCTGGTTCTTCTATGTGATCCAACTACTTCTATTGCGAAATAATAAATACAAAAAATAAAGAACACAAAGATTTTACATGGAAAACACCTAGCTCAAAAGGTGAAAAAACCATGACCTACCTTCCTGTAAGATTTTTCCAAACTCTCCACTAAAATCACTTAGCCAAAAACTGCATTTACAATAACTCTTTTGTAAACCTAGGATTAACTCTAACCTCGTTGTGGCACACCGCCTCAACTGGTGCGACAACTTCAAGTTAACTCTAACTTAAAAACTCTAAGTACCTAATACAATTGCTTCTAAATAATCTAAAAGATACAATGTAAAATCACCTAATAAAATTGAACTAGAATAAAATATTGACACTTGGAACTGGCTCTTCTATCTGGTTCAAGTAGCATAAGGTTTTCACGCTGGAATCACACATAAATTGCTTGCAACATTGACTTGTTGTTTTGCTATCAATTCACGTTTAACTTTTGCTTATGTTCATTGCCTGTAAAAGAGAATAACAATAATATTCAAGGAGTTAGAAATTAGAGATTGACTAGGATAGTGATGCTATTCTTCCATGGTGGAAGAGTTGTTGATCTCATACTCTAACTCTATCATTTTTCCTAAACCGTGTTCTCTTTATTTAAGGAGTTTTTCTCCTTATCCATTTGCAACCTTTTCGATCATGATCGGGAGAAGGTTAGTTTCCGTCAGGTGCATCTCACATATTTGAGTTGATCATAACTGTGTTTCACAAGATGGACCCGGTCCATGTCTGTGTTCCTTTGTCAGTCTTCAAAACTTAACCTTTACTTTGGCCAATACCTCCTAACTGTAAGGCTTTGTTGGTGACTTGTAGCACCTCGATATTGGTCATTATACTGCTCTTAATTCCTTCTTCTATTCTTTCTCCCAATTTAATGATGTCGTAGAACTTATGATTCTCTATAACCATCAAATCTTTCACAATATTGTGGATCTTAAGCTCTGACAAGAACTTGTTCATTTGTTCTTCTTCTAGTGGCGACATCACCTTGGCGGCCTCTGATCACCATCGAGTAGCATACTCGCGGAAGGTTTCTATTGGCTTTTTCTTGAGGTTCTGGATGTAGAAATTGTCTTGCGCGTTGTCTGTATTAAACCTGAATCTATCGATGAAATAGGATGTCATGCTCACCCAGTTTGCCAACTTCTCCGAGTTTTGGAAAATATGCCAGAATTAGGCATCACCTGTAAGACTTTGCATAAACAGTTTCACATGGATTTGCTCATTCTTGTCCCTTCCTACAAGCTTGTCACAGTAGGTTCTTAAATGCATCAAAGGATCAATGGTGGTATCAAATATCTCAAACTTTGGAGGTTTTTAACCTTTCGGCAGTTCCGCATTTGGCTGGATACACAAGTTTTCGTAGTTAAAATATTCAACGCTCTTTTTGACTTTGACACTCTAGACTCGTCCTATCAGTTTATTTAGCTCCTCAATTTAGATAAGCATGTCCTTCTTGGTTGGTTTAGGTATGTATAGTGTTTGCTTAGGGGTATGTGGTAAGGTTTATACGTATACCGGGTTGCCTTGGTGTGTTCCTCATACATGGGTGTATATGTGACCATTGATTGAGGTTTGAAGGGGACTAGGGGTAAGTTGTGGTGCGTTTTGAGGGGTATGATAAGTGGTGAATTGTGGATACTGGGTTGGGTGATGGTGGTATTGTTGAGGGGTTCCTAATGGTGAAGGGTTAGGGTTTTGAGGGGGTATAGGGTTATGATACTGGTGCATTGCGGGAGGATTTTATGGAGATATGTGTGGTGGATTTTGGGCTTGGGTGTTTTGGGGCTGCCTTTGATTCTGAGTGGTGGTGTTCCGATGGTTGATGTCAGGGACATTTAGAGTAAAGTAGAGTTTTGCGAGATTTTGAACTTGCTAAAGCTTACCTTGTAGATCAAAAAAAAATTGTTCCAACTGTAAGACCAACTCATTATGTCCTGCCGCACTTCTTCCATCCGAGGTTTCAATATTTTCTGCCATGGTAGTGTTGTCTTTTCGATTACCACTTAGATCATCCATCTTCCCTCTACTTTTGTCTTTAATTTTTTGGGTCGCTAGGTGAACGAGGAGGTAGAGGACCTCTAGATTTGGTGTAAAATGTTGATGATCCAAAATGCACGAACCAACATTTGGGAATAGGAGTAATAAAAAGAAAGAAAAACAAAAGGTAACCAAGCAAGTAAGACAGAGTAAAAGAGTATTTGCAATATTTCAGCAAGTCTCACGTAAGGTCATGGAATAATTCACGTCCTAACTTTGGGATCTCGTTGTGCCCGAGGTAGGCCTAAATGACATATAGACTTGAAGAAAATTCATGCCAACGTTGCCTCATTCAATTAATGTGAAAATAAATCAAATCAACCTTTACTAAACCGAAATGATAATAATATGAAGTCACTAATGGCACCTTCTCCATGCTTGGTTCTTTTGACTCCATTAATCACACTTCCTAGGTCACGCATGTCAAGTTGAAATTAAGCCATTGTCAACTTCCCTCATTCGTCATAGTCCATACCTTGACAATCCCAAAGACTCTTTCTCATCTTCCCCTCTAGATCCATCAATCCTTACTCTAGGTGCTCCAACCTCTCTGGCGACTTTTTTCCAATCTTCTTCCATTCTTTGATCGTCTCTATATCCACCTTATGTTGTTCCAGCTGTGAGCACGTAATTTTTGCTTCACCAAAAATATTCCCATAAAATCAATAAATAGATTTTTCTTAATTTTTTTAAAAATTGTTATAGAATTTTATTAATTTTTGGTAATTATTTGCAATTATTCGCATTTAGTTGCATTGTTTCATGTATTTTTAGCATTTTGAAGTAAAAAAAAATAACAAAAGTATTTAAATATTCATCATATAGTATTATTAGGTTTTTGATTACATCTAGCATCTATTTGCTTGATTTTATTATATTATAAAATCACAACAAATTTGTTTATTTTGACACTTTTTAGTTCTTAGTGTTAAATTAGTAACTCTCTTTTAGTAATTTAAAATTGATTAATTATGTAATAATACAAATAGATAATAATTTTAATTTTATATAATCTAAGATAATTTAGTACTTAATCTAGGATTTATTTAAAATTAGTTAGATTTTAAAATTAATCAAAATAAATAGGGTGTAAATACACCTTGGCTTGACTGGGCAGCTACCAAAAGCCAGCCCAGTCCCAAACTTAAACAAAATTACCCAAGCCCAATACCCCCTAAAACGGTCCAGCCCGTCACTTGATTAAACGACATCATTTAAGTGCCAAACGATCTAGGCCGATGATCTTGAATAGATCCAACGGTCCGAAACTCGCCTAGCACTTGACATATATATGTCCTAACCCTCTTTTATCCCCCCCCCCCCATTTCAATCCCCTCACTCTCTCACATCTCTCTCCCAATCGCCCCAAACCCTAGCTGTCCTAATACACTCCGCCCAAGCAGCCACCGGAAGTCGCCTAAGATGACGGCAAAGCCTAAAACCACCCCAAATCCACCCATTCTCTCTCCCACTCTTCCTAAACTCTATCCTACCCGTCAAACACCAAAAAGAACCATGAATAGCGTTAGGTTTTAAACCTAGAAAGAGCAAGAAACCCTAGCTCCACCCTAGCCCCGCCGCCGAAAATCGCCTACGGCGGTGGCGGAACTCCAAAACCCCCTCAAAATCACCCCATATACTCTTGTCACCTCCCTAAAACGTATCATAGACCAAGAAACCTAGAAACCCTAGAGCTGCCGCCAGCGGCAAAATCCTAAACTCACCTAAACTCCTACCAGACAACCACCACACCCCCCCCCCCCAAAAACCCAAATCTACCTATAAATCCCAAAAATACCCCACTGAAAACTCTAGATCTTAGATCTGAGATTTTCAAAACCCTAAATTCTACCTAGTTCGTCTAATAATCCTCCTGCCAATATCTCCTATCAAGCATCTCTGATCCCAGATGGGTGTATTAGCATGAGGGGTTATAACCGCTAGATCTTCTTTTAGGTATAAATTTTTTTTTCTTTTTTTACTTTTCTATTTTTTGATTTATTTTTCATTATTACTCCCTCTAGTCCAAAAAAGTGATTTTTTGGCCTTTTTCTTGTGGTCCAAAATAAGTGATTTTTTTAAATTTCAAGAATGAATTAATTATTTTTTTCCTACATTTTCCTTGAAGTAAATAGTGTTGGAATATGTGTTAGGAGTGTTTATGTGAGATAGTAAAGGTTAATATGGTCAATTTTATTGCTAATTAATGCTAAAAGGTGGATTTCTTAATCTGTGTGAAAACATCCAAAAAATTACTTATTTTGGATCGGAGGGAGTATTATTATATGTTTCTATCTTTATTAATTTTTTGTTTATGTTTTTTTAGTATTATTATTTTTGTTGTTCGTCTTGTTTAGATTAATTGTTGTTATTTTGTTTTTAATTGTTTACTGCATTTGCATTTATTGATTATTATTATTATATATTTTTATCTTTATTAATTTTTCGTTTATGTTTTTTTAGTATTACAGTTTTTGTTGTTCGTCTTGTTCAGATTAGTTGTTGTTATTTTATTTTTAACTGTTTACTGTTCTATTTGGATGGTTGTTAAGAACTAGGCCTCTCTGAAGTGGCCCGTTCCGCTTGGCTCATAAATTGGCCATGTCTGATAGATAGGCCCATAGCTTTGTTAAAAGTTTAACAGCCCAAAGTCTTTAGACCAAGAGTCACCTGCCTCTGGCCCAGAACCAGTTTGATTCTAATGCAATTCCAAGACCCTCAAGGGTCAATTTTGGAAATCTTAAATCTGAAATCTTTCAGAAATTGCTAGAAACTTCTTGAATATGGACAACTATCCAAATGCTGATAGGAATGATAGGGATAAGATCCCAAAATTTCCATAAATTAGACATTTGTCTGTTTTCTAAGATAAGTGGGTACTAAAAATTGGACAACTTTTCATTTTTGTTGAGGAAAAGATGCCTTTTCCCTGATTTTAGGGATGCTAGCAAATTCCTTTTCATACCCTAACCCTTATCCCTCTCCCTCACTCTGTATAAACACTTTTTTCTTCATTATAAATACATTCGAATATACACTTACATAAAAACACACAAAAATTTCTACACTGCCTTAAGATTTTTCTTTTCATCCTCAAAAGAAAATATTTGGGAAATCAACTTTAATCTTTCAGAAACAATAACATACACTCCTTTTTTGTTTTAAAAATCCGGCTATTTTTCCTTTTCTACTGGGTTTCATCGTTGCTGCTATACTTCAAGCTTTTTCAGAGAATTATTTTCCTATTTATTAGTTTTCTTGCTGCTATAAAGGCAGCGCCTATTGTGAAACTAGGCCACCCAACACAAACCCCACAACCAATCAGAAATTTATAATAAGTCATTTAAAGCCATTTATTTAGCTAAAATCCCACAATATAAGTTAAAATAAACAGTGCGGAAACATAACACAGCCTGATATAGGGTGTCACCAGTCATAAGCAACTACAACTCATCTAGGAATAAGAAGGACAACATAGTCTGAAACCAAAATGCTAAAACAAAGCTTAATAAGATAGGAAGGAGAAGCACTGGGTTGCGAATGCCAAGAAGCTACCTAGTCAACTCTGAAGACCTGCTGGAAGGCTAATAAGCACTCGTTATCACTACCCGAGACTCCTTGATCTACACACAAGGTGCAACGAGTAATATAAGTACGCCAACTCAGTAAATAATAAAAGTAAAGACAGATGAGCGGTAAAAAAATACGTAAACCACGTCATAACGCTACAGCAAAATAATATATGTCCAGAATAATGTAGTAAAGCAATAAAAATCGTAAAACAACTCAGTTCAGTAAGACCTTTTTAAAACCTTTTTCAATAGTTTCAAACGAGTGATGAAAACAGTGAGTAAAAGTGATAAAATCATAAACAGCCCCTGGGGAAAAATATCAACAGAAACCAGCCCCTTGGGCTACCTCACAATAACTTGTAATCAGCCCCTTGGGCAACAACATGAAACAACATCAGCCCCTCGAGCAGTATCATATCTCACATTGGGTACCCACGCTCATTGGGGTGTTCGGACTCCGGAGGGGCTCCTACAGCCCAAGCACTATCACAAGCCATCTCGTGGCATAACAAATCAAGTTTTTGGCCTCTCGTATATCACAATCAGTAAACATGCTGCAGCCCGCAATCCGATCCCCTAATATTCTCATAATACAGGCCCTCGGCCTCACTCAATCTGAAATCTCTCAAGCCCCTCGGGCAATAGTAAAACATAATGCTCAGCCTAAAATGTCATTTAGAAATATCAAATAGAGTAAATATTGCTGAGTTATGAAAACAGTACAATACAGCATGACTGAGTATAAATATGAAGTCAAAACAGTGAGGAATAGTAGTAAAAGCCACTAAGGGTCCAAAATAGTTAACATTCAGCCCAAATATGGCATTCAGCCGAAACATGGTAATACTTACCAAAACACGATGATATTAAATGGTTTTCAGTCAAATACATGACTTAACAGTCGTACGGGATGGAGTAAGTCACAATCCCCAATGTTGCACGACCTCACGCTCATTATCTAGCATGTGTGTCACCTCAAAGTAGCACAACGATGTAAAAGCCGGGGTTTCATACCCTCAGGACAACATTTATAATCATTACTTACCTCAATACAGTCCAAACTCTAGCCCGTGATGCCTTTGTCTCACTCGGCCTCCGAACACTCCAAATCTAACCAAAAATAGATAATACCGTCAAAATACGCTATGGGAACAAAGCACACTCGAAAATAACCAATGTACACCAATAATCCCGAAATTGGCTAGACCCGACCCCCGGGCCCACATCTCTTATTCTGATAAAAATCACAAAACTAGAATCCTTACACTCTCAGGAGTTCATATATACCAAATACATTAAAATCCGACCACAAACGACCCCTTAAATTCCTAAATCAAGGTCTCCAATTTCAAACCCTAAACCCCCAATTTTAACCACTATATTCCATAAATTCCATGTCTAATCAGTAATAATATCACCATAGAAACAAGTTTTAGTTCCAAGAATCTGACCTCCACGAAGTTCCCTTGAATTCCCTCTTCAAAATATCCTAAAAAGCTCTCAATCCGACTTAAAAATGGTGAAACAAAGCTGAAAATTGCGAAGGAAACCTTATACAAGTTCTGGCCTGGGGATTCTGCACCTGCGACCTCAAACACGCACCTATGTGACCGCACCTGCGGTCCAGCGGTCGCATCTGCTGAAGTCACTTATCCGCCCAAAACCGCATCTGCGGTCAAATACCCGCACTTGCAACATCGCAGGTGCGCTCAGCTCTCCACTTCTACAGCTCCTGCCCTTCACCACCTTGGTCACATCTGCGACATCTGTGGCATCGCACCTGCAGTCCCCAATCCGCAAGTGTGGAAACAACAGGAGCAGAAAATTCTACAGCTACTCCAAAATTCAAAACTATCTGTCAACCATCCAAATCCATCTTGATGCCCTCGGGACCTCAACCAAATATGCGAACAAGTCACACAATACTAATCAAACTTGTGCTGACCCTCAGAACCCTCAAAACAACGTTGGAACACCAAATCACCCTTGGATTCAAGCCTATGACTTCCAAAACATCCAAATTCCGCTTTCGATTAAAAAGTCTATCAAACCTCATCCGAATGACCTAAAATTTTTCACACATGTCAGAAATGACATATCGGATACTCCAATTTCTGGAATTCCATTCCGACCCCTATATCAAAATCTCCACTACCAACTGAAAAACGCCAAAATTCCAATTTTGCCAATTCAATCCTAAATCTTCCTCGGAGCTCCAAAATTCATTTTGATCACGCTTATAAGTCCTAAATCACCTCAAGAAGTTATCTGAACCATCAAAACCATGTTCCAAGATCATTTACCCGTAAGTCAACTTCTGGTTGACTTTTCCAACTAAAAGGCCAACTTAAGAGACTAAGTGTCTCGATTCTCCAAAAAACCACTCCAAACCCGAACTAACCAACATGATGCGATGAAATACAACTGATCAACATATAAGAAAGTAGAAATGGGGGAAATAGAGCATAACTCTTTAAAGGACCGCCAAACTAAGAAAGTTGTGAATCTCTAATAATTAATATAATTTCATAGCATGAGTCTAAATAATAGGTGCGGAAATAAACATAAGCCCCACATCGGGGTGTCACAAGTCATGAGCATCTAGTGAGGACTGTCTGATTATAACTAGGACTATCATAGTCTGAAAAATACTAAAATAGTCTAAAGAAGATAAGGGGGAGAAGAGAACAGGTATGATTGCCATACATCTACCTTGCCGACTCTGGATATCCGCAACGGTTGAAGGATCAGAGCTCGCTATCACGACCCGCAACTCCAAGATCTACACACAAGGTGCAGGGAGTAATGTGAGTACGCCAACTCAGTAAGTAATAAAAGTAAATAAAGACTAAGCAGAAAGAAACACATAAATCCACGTTGACTATGCTCAAAAATACATTCTGAATATGCTCCTAAGTCCAAAATTACCTAACGGAGATATCTTAACCATCAAAATCCCCATCCGACACCTTATATATATAATTCAACATCTGGTTGACTTTTCCAACGTACAGCAACAACAAATCCAGTTTGATCCCAACAAGTGGGGTCCGGTTGACTTTTCTAACTTAAGCACCTAAATTAGAGACTAAGTGACTCATTCCATTCCAAACCCAAACCAACCAACACGATACATTAAAATACAGTTGAAAAACACATAAGGAAGCAGAAATGGAGGAAACATGGCTATAACTTATGAAATGACTGACAGTGTCATTACACTGTGACAACTCTAGTGACTCTACTAGGGATCGGACCCAGAATATCTGCTTCGGGGTTCAAGAATTCGGGCTTGTTAATGTGATTTTTACTTTGCTTTATTAATTGTTGATATTACTGTATTTTGTGGGCCTAATGTGCTAATTTTCGCTTATTTACCGCTTTGATATTATTTGAACTGTATTAAACTGTCTTCTTATGCCACTGTTATGAGTCTTCTAACAACATGGTGTATACATTCACGTGGCCCACTTTTCTATTAGATGTCGTACCAAATAGAACGAGGATAGATCAGCCACTTGGCCGGGTAGACTTTCGTGCTCCCGGTACGTCGCTCGCACCTCGACTAAAGTGTTCCGCTTGAGTAAGCCATGTCTAGAATACAACCCCAGGTTTAAACCTAAAATAACATAGCCTTATGTCGGATCCCTAGTAGGAATGTTTGTTTGCATCACGTGCATTTGACTTTGGGGACGCAACACAGGGGTTGGGTCCATCAAGGACAGGTGTACCCGAAAGAAAAGACCATCCTGATGCATCATACGTGTTATTTGAACATTTATTTGCCTCGACTTGTATGTTGACCGGCTATGGAAAGAAAAATAATAGAAAAACCAAGAGTGGGGTAGGATTGAGAATTCAAAAAAAACTGCCAAAATGTTTGAAAAAAAAAACAGGAAAAGAAAATATATTTCAAAAAAAATGATGAAAGTGAGTAAATATCATGTTTTTCCAATTATGTCAAAACTGACCGAACTACGCGGGTTTGATTCTCACCGGATGTGCGATACGTAGGCAAACCTCATCAGTATCGACCCTAATTTTTTTTGACTAAATAAATAAAGTACGTCCATTGGTCAAAAATAAAACTGACCTAACTTCAGTTAAGTCTTGTGACGGTTTTGCCGGAATAGCCTTAGAACACCTTACATTGTCGAAGGGCTATTTTCGCTAAGAACAGACATGTCTATCAATAAATCATCACTTTTCCTAGAAAAGTGCCTTACTTCAGCCTCAAAACTTTATTCAAAAGTAAGAGGGGCCACTATTGCAAAAATGACCGTTCTGGTCGATGTTGCACAAATAGCCACTTTTAGGTGAATTCTCTTTGAAAATAAAATTGGTTCTCACAAAAGGAGTCTATTGGTTTGTCTTTCAAACTAGAGTCAACCCTAACCCTACCCAATCAAAGGTATATAATGAATATCGTCCAGAATCCACAATTAAATATCGTAGAACAAACTTTACTACAGCTTAAAATGTTCTGGTATGATTAGGACAAAGAGGGGCAAGACTTGGTAGTTGAACATCTGGGTGCTCTCACTGATATCTTGAAAGTCAAGCCCAGGAATGATCTAATCAAGGATTTAGTGACTTTTTGGGATCCCAATCGCGTCTTTCGCTTCCCGGACTTCAAGCTCACTCCCACCCTAGAGGAAATATCTGGGTATATAGGTTTCGGCAATGACTTAAGAAATCAGCAGCTTATATTCCCGAGGCCTATGTCAGTGCGATGTTTCTTTGATATTATGAACATCAGTAAGCAAATAAGAAAGAATCGGGTAAATGAGGGCTGCTGCTCATTATGCTCCATGTACTCCAGGTATGGGCATCCAGAGGGGTTTGAAACACATGAAAAAGGGTTAAACAACAAGCAAAGCAAAGATAATTCAAAAATCCATCGTCGTTTTGCCTTCATAGTGGCATTTCTAGGCATCATGGTCTTCCCAAATGAAAAAGAGACAGTTGCTATCCGTATGGCTAGAATTAGGAAAGTCCTAACTGCCAAGAAAAATCACAAACTTGCTCCACTGATATTATCGGATATCTACTAGGTACTAACATAGTGTAAGTCGGGGACGACATTCTTTGAATGTTGCAATATCCTTTTACAAATATGGCTAATTGAACACCTTCGCCATCATCAAAAATTTATGAATTACGGACTAAGCAAGAGCAACTTCATTGAAAGCTATGAAGAAAAAGTGAAAGATTACGACTCTCTAGAAAGGGTTGAAGCTTGGATTTTCCACTTGAGAACTTTAAAGGCAAATCAAATTGAGAGGGCTTTAGGATGGCTCCCGCTGAGGGAAGTCATATACATGTCAGCCAAAAAGAATTATTTGCTATTTATGGGCTTGAGGAGTTTCCAACCCTATGCTCTACAGAGGGTTCTGAGGCAATTGGGAAGATATCAAGTGTTGCCTGAGGATGAAGACCTGAGTGTCCATGTTATTGAACTACACCCCGAAGCCCCACTTCTCAAGGTTTTAGTCAAACAAATCTGGTATGGTTACCGATATATGAAAGAGGATACACAATTGCCATTATTTGTCACCTGGTTATAATTTGTTCTAAAGCCATTATTGGGCTGACTATGAACATTCATTGAGACTGATTCTAGGTTCAATTGATTGTGTGGCCTAACTTCACGTTGCTTTTCTTCCTGAATCAAAATAGAGAATGCTTGAGCTATTGTGGGCAGTGGATTCATCATCAAGATGCTACCTCTTACTATTGTATACACCTCATTTAAGCCCATCAGAAATTGAATTAGCCTCTTGTCTTGTTCTGCCTTATGCATATTTGTCTTTGCTCTACAAACACATTGGCAATTGCACTGAGTGTTGGCATTCAAAATGTGCAATTCTTCCCAAAGCTTTTTTATCTTTGTGTAATAGCCAGTAATGTCTAATGAGCCTTGGGTTAAGTCATTGATTTCCTTTTGAGGCTGATACATTTTTGCTCCGTTGGTCTGGTCATATCTGTCCTCCAATTCCTGCCAAAGCTCCTTTGCATAATTCACATATTGCAGGCTATCTGCTATATCCTTTGAAAGAGAATTCAAAATCCATGAGGTGACCATATCGTCACTTCTTTCCCATTGTCGATAACTCGCAGAATCAGAATCAGGTTTCTTACACTTGCCATTGATGAATCCAATTTTGTTCTTCACAGACAATGCTCGTAGAACTCCTCTTCTCCAGGATCTATATCCTATTCCATCAAAAGGTATAGGTACCAGACTTGATCCAACATTTTCTGATGGATGCATGTACAGAGGATTAGTGGAATCCATGACTTCTCTCACCAGATTTGGTGTTGCAACAACGGGATCAGCAACATTATCTTCTCCGGCCATGATTTGAGGAATCGAAAAATTAAAGATGAAACAAGGAACTACAGCTCAAATAGAATCGAAAATTGAACTACAACTCAGAATCGAATTGGAGTAGTAAGTCGATACAATCGAGATGAGAATGGTCTAAACTGAAAATTGAGCTGAAAACGAGAGACCAATGCAAAAACTTAGAAGATTTATCTTCAGATTTAGATTTGAACCTAAATTTAGTCGAATCTGTAGAAAAACAAAGATAAAATTGCGGTTGTGTAAACTCACGAAGCTTAATGTGTGATCTCAGAACAAAGTTGAAGCGGAAGTGCATGAGAGCAAGCATGATACAGAGAGATAGAGCCTCGCTCTGATACCATGTGAGCAAATGAGACTATTTGGCTCGATCTCCATTAGAGATGAACCCCCAAGCTGAGAACATTCTGGAACGGAGGAGCTAAATTGAAGAAATGCAAAAGTGATCATTGATTGCATGTAATGTGATACATATACACATGGTGACAGATATAAAGTAGTGGAACTTCCACTACAATTTAACTAACAACCAACTATACAATACAAGCTCTCTAACTAACTAACAAATACAAATACATAAATACACATAATCACTCTTAACAATTTTCACGAACTTGTTTTGCAATAAGGTGCGGAGGTACATCTTTTACTTCAGAAAAAAAACACATGCTCAGTGCTTATCCCTAAAAGTAAACAAAAGAATAACATGAATCCGAAAATATCAACATATGAATCTGTGATCTTACTATAAGCAGTAAATACGCTAATAGCAGTCTGCTATGTGAATTTGATCGGCATAATTACGCTTTGTTTCCCTATGTTATTGTNAAGAGACAGTAAAACTCCAAACACCATTGTCCAAATTAAAATATTTTCACGGACTTGTTTTGCAATAAGGTGCGGAGGTACATCTTTTACTTCAGAAAAAAAACACATGCTCAGTGCTTATCCCTAAAAGTAAACAAAAGAATAACATAAATTCGAAAATATCAACATACGAATCTGTGATCTTACTTTCAGTAGTAAATACGCTAATAGCAGTCTGCTATGTGAATTTGATTGGCGTAATAGTGCTTTGTTTCCCAAAGTTATTGATATTGAAGTATTCTTCTTCTGTTGTTCATGTGAGATTGGTATGGATTGGAACTTCAAGAGCAAATAGAATATATGTATTCTTGTATAGTCGAAGAATTTGGCCCACCAGCTACATATATCATAAGCCATAATTTGATTTGCTGCATCGGCAAGAACATGTGACGTATTTGTTGGCATTCCAAGTTTTATATTACTTGGACGCTAGAAATAAGTAATGTATAATTAATATAGCATTGTAGTATCTTGAATATTACAATTACATCCATCTTTAACTGGCTTTGTTAAACAAATACTTTAGATATTTAAGGGCATAAAAGTCTATCATTTTAGTCGTCCAACATTTAGTATAAATTATTCGTCCATATATATATATATATAGACACACACACACGCTTGATCTATCTTTTGGATATTAATATTGACTAAGATTAACCCTATTTCATCGTAAATTTGATTGTATAAAATCAAGTTCTAAAGTTTGGGTCATACAATAACATTTATGTATTTTTCAGTCTTTTACAAAACCTAATTTGTTAAAAGACTTGTCTTATGTATATGCAATGTTATAAAGATATATCGAAGTCGAAAAAGGAGGAATTATAGTTAGGAAATTGAATCTTCTAAGTAATTCCTTTCAAAAAGTAATAGTAGTTCAGTTGTAATTGTTCCAAAAAGGAATATATATGATAAATGTAAACTTGAATTGGTTCCTGAAACCCTAATCAATGCATTCATACAGATTACAGAGTACTTCTTACGTTCTTTCTCTTTTCTTGTGCACTAAAATCTTTCCATCACACAGAAAATTACATGAGTCAAAATCACTCTGTTCATTGACTTTTCTAGATATTTTTTCACGACTTAATCTCCATCTAAATTTAAAAAAAAATTCTTGATAATCGAGTAACTAAAATAATACACAATCTAGTATAAGCGGAGACAGATCTAGGATTTTTATAACTTGGACGTACCACTAAATAAAGGAGAAAAAAAAAGTACTAAGTGGGAATTGATCCCTACTCTTTTAGGGAAATATCTTAGCATTTAACAAAGTGCACCATTTAGGCTCTTTAAAACATGAATACCAACAAATAATATTAGATCAATTCTAAAAAATATGTACATAAAAATATCTAACTTGACGTAAAATCCATGAGTTCAGGTGCCCATATATTAAGCTATAAATCCGACCCTGAGTATACGTACATTCATGCAACAGCACAACCATGGTCAGGACCTTTGAAGAAGAAAGAACACACTTTCCACGCCCACCCAGCACCAAAAGGAAAGAACAAAGGAGAGAGCATCTTTTCGGCATACAAGAACTTAGGTTTCAAATGGACGGGTCGGGTCAATTTTGGGCCGGCCAAATAGTAGCGAAGGTAGGAATTTCTCCAATGGTGTTCAAATTTAAAAGAAGTGGAAATTTTTTTAACAAAGGGTGTTCAATATGTGTTATATACTTTTAAAATGTAATATTTTACCTATGTAAACAGTATAATTTTTTTAATGAAGGGTGGTCAGTTGACCACCCATATCAAATATGTGGCTTCGCCACTAGGTTCAAAACGGGCTGAGTTAATAATTGGACGGGTCAAATGACCCGCCTAAAAGTTATTTGGGCTAAGATGAGCCAGGTCAACATGGCTAAAATTTGGGATATAGCCCAATCTGCCCAACTCTTATCAAATGTTACTTAATATGTATTGTTTTCTTATGAATCGTATAATTACTAAATATTAGTATCAGACTTTTTCTTTTGTTATGGTCATATATAACATATCAAACAAACAAAAAAATCTAAGATGTTTTGGCAAATCAATTTGGGCTAAACATCAGCCCAATTTTATATGGGTAGGGTCAAGATGATCTGAATTCAATAAATGGGCGGGTCAATAACCAACCCAACCTTGAGCGAGTTGGACGGATTACTTGGGCTTGAGCCAAATTTGACAGCCTACAAGAACTATATATTACTAAATTGAAGTTGTAACTTGCGGGACAATCATGAAATAGAAGCTAGTATCTTAAGGCCAGGATCTATTATCTCTCTAGACAACTCCTCGTCTAACAATCTAGAACAAGAGAGCCACAACATTTGCATTCAAGAAAACCAACCCTAAGATAGAGGCTCAATAAAATGAGTTAATCAAAGTTCTGAGGGAGGCTGAAAGGTGCAAATTGAGCTAAAATATCTTAGCTTGTTTATTGCTCCATGCATTTTTTAACAACTTTTCACCATACTTGAACTCCAATTAACACCATTATTGTTATTTAATCTAGATAGATTATTCCCCAAGATTGTCTCAAGTTCACTTGGCCTGCATGGTAACGTAAGTGCACCTTCATGATCAAAACCATACTCCTCAGCAGCTTGTTCCAATAGCCTCAAAAATGAAGGGTGTGTTAAACAACTCAATGGCACCACAAATCTCTTCTTCAACTCATCCTCATCAACTGTAATCACTGCAAAATGCCCTTCTTTAACATCTTCTGGAATGTTGCATGAACCCGGAATACTTCGTGTACTGGACTGCCCTTTTTTTTCCTGACCATGATCAAACTCTGCTGCAAGTTTCTTCACCAATGAAAGACTCCTTTGTAACTTCTCCACCACTATTTTCAGATTTACTATCTTGTTCTTTTTCTTCCCATTGGTTCTAGCATTTGCCATTATGATAAAACAATAAAATATTGTATTTTTCTTTGATATTTTGATGCTAGGGCTAAAGGCTTTTGTAGGGTTTTCTTTTGTGTGCTTTTTCTAAGTATGTTACCTAGCTTATATATAGTGTACGAGTAAGAAGGCAGAGTTAAGAGATAAGGTCGAAAAAAGGACTTAGTTGGACCAACTTTGGTGTAAATATGGGGAGACCAAAACATGTGAATGAAGTCCTATATCACCTATGAAACGTCCTCTCAACTAGTCAATACATAATTGGAACTAAATGTAGGTCCTAATATATACCTCCAATTGTATATTGAGACTACTTTTTCAGTTTCGTTATTCAGCCATTTTCCACTTTAGTACGAAATCTTTCTTTCCTACTTATTATATGGTTCTTACTTAATTAATCACTTACAGCAGTGGCGGAGACGTACTTTAACAACATTTTCTTAAAAACATTAGTCAATAGTGGTTTGGACGAGCCAAATGTGTAACGACGGTGATATGAAATGAACATTTTTTTAACGGATGACATAGATAAAATATTTCTGAAAATTGTGTGGCATTTTTAGGTCATTTCCGCTATTTAATTCATATCTAAATAGAATTTGTAGTCAGAATTAATGCATGAATAGGCTTTTCTATTTCTCGTTAAAATATGTTTCGTACATTATAAATAGGGTATTGGTAGCTTATTTTACATTTGGATCTCTGTGGAGGTTTGAGAGAATTTTTAAGAGCTGTCATATATTTGTAATAAAATACTTTACCTTCAAATAGTTTCCGACAGAGTTGATCACTTAGTTACAAAATCGAACTGTGATAATAGACTAACACCACTTATATGAAATTTTGCATTCGTCACTGACTAATATTGGACTTAAAAAATGAACCCAACTTTAATACGACATTACAAGCTTGTAATGAGTGAAAGTACATAAAGCGCAAATTAGATCCTTTCCTGCATATGAGATAAACGAGTGATTAGGAACTTAATACAGATTACTATTATCACGCAAGATGGATTCATGCACCTTAATTTAGGTATTGAAATTCTTATTGCCCTCTTAATCTGCAGCCTAGCTTGTCCAGATACACGATATTTTGAATTTATTCATTAAGTTTCGAGCTCAAAATCTTTCTCATGGACTATTACAAGCTGTGGACTTGTAATAACTTTTCCCTAGTTGTAGTTAGACATCATTCAGTTCATGAAACCACCTTATCCTTACGAATACATTCTCACATGACACAATAGAGGCGGAACTAGGATTTCAAGCTTATGAGTTCGAGATTTTAATCCTTTTAAGTAATTACTGGGTTCTAAATTAATATTTATACATAATTTATAATTTTTAAAACATAAATACAAGATTTAAGGCAAAACTACTAGGTTTGACCGAACCCGTAGCCCGCATGCTGTGGCTCCGCCCATGGACACAACACAAGTATTATGTAATTGAGGATTAAAATATATGTTTCTCTTTTTCATTTTAAAGAGAAACTCCAAAACGTTTGAATTTTTTTAAATTAAAGTATAGTACTTTTGGAAATGTAATAAGTTTCGACCAATATCTCAACCAGCAATCCATTCCTATAATGATACATACACGTAGGGGTGGCAAAGGGGCGGTTCGGATCAAATATGGGTGGGTCAAAACGGTTAATGTGAAAACAGATAATTTATTCGATCCGACTTATATTTCATACGGATAAAAAATAAATTAACCGTCCGATAATATAGATATCCATATTATCCATGACTTTTTAAATATGATTACTTTTGGGAGAATTCCTAATCTCCCAAACTTGAGGAGACCCCAATTTGACTCTTTGCAAATGTAAAATTTAAACTCATTGGTTAACTATTTTTTAAGTGGATGATACGGATATTATATATATTTAACATGTTTTTAAAAAGTTTATTATCCAACCCATTTTAATGGATAATATGGGTGGATCACAATTTTTTAATCCATTTTGCTGCCACTGCGCACACACGCAAGAAGAATTTTTACACTAGGAGTGAAATAAGTATCCATAGAAATTAATTAAGGTGAAGCTGGAGTATTAATATTCAATTATTTATCAAGAGAAAGTGTATATATATATGTGCAAAAATCTATTAAAATTGTAAATAACAAATAATAAATGTAAACCCATAATTTTTAAAATATAATGAGTTCAATATTAAGAATCTTAAAAGTTGAATACATAAAACTTAAATTGTAAATGTGTCTCTGTTATTGGGTACCAAGTATTGAATGTGCTTAAAAAAATTTGCCGAACTAGAAACACTGAGTTAGCGTGCATGAGAGGACATTCGGCCAATGTTAGGAGTTCAGAGATTATTTGGTACACACGATATATGGTATTGTATGGAACCTCTTGTTTCAGTGCAGCTTGACCCACTATCGGAATTACATGTTACCTTTGCCTAGCTTATGAGTTGCATGAGTTGCACAGAGATTTAGGTAAGATCCCTCGCTTTCAATTTCTACAGCTCTCTGCCCTAATTTAAGTATGTGTAAATTATCCACTGCTACTAGTTTTATATACATATTTTATTTAATAATACAAGATTTTACAGAGATAAAAGAAAGAATAAAAATTTTAATATGTAAAAATGCTATAAGAATAAACAAAAGAAAAAAAAAAAGAATTTTTTTTTTTAATTAATATGCAAAGAGTGATACAAAGACATGCCCATCTCCGGTTGGCACCTAGGTCTAGAAAATAATAATAAGATTGACACAAGATTTAAACTCACAACCACGTTTAAAGAGGTGCACCCAATAACCATCACATCATATAATACTTTGAGCTTGGAGCGTGCACATGCACAATATTTTATTATTTTCGAAAAAAATAATATTATTATACATAATCTAGGGAAGAAAATATGAGTTCTCGTGCCCCATAGAACTCCCAAGATACGCCCCCACGTAAATCGTGCATCGTTTGATATTTTATGGTATTCTTGAGTTTATTACTTTTTCCGTCTGAGAAAGACTAAAAATTCAAGTTTAATTGAAGCATGAGAGTTACAATTTTGTCTCTACTCAAACGTTGATTTCTTATAAAATATACTTTATATAATTAGGAACTAGATTAATAAAATTAAGGATCTAGTTAAAGAGTACTAATCTCTCCATTCTACTTTATAGGCAAAGTTTGAATTGGAGTTTAATAAAGATATGAAGACTTCTGAAATTTATGGTATGAACAATTTATAAATATTTGTATGGCTATAAAAGTTTCTTCTTAATAGTAAAATGAAAAATTAGAGTCAATTATTTTCAAATTATAAAATATAATATTCTTAATGAACTAAAAAGAAAATGTTGTTATATAAATTAGAACGGAGGAGTATAAAATATAATTAATATACTTAAGAATATTTGTTTGAAAAAACTATCATACAAGTATATATGTTATCATCTGAACCTCTCGTTTTCATCCTGCCCCACTATCCAAATTACATTTATTTATTATGTTCGGCCAACTATATATAGAATAATTGATAAGGCCTTTGCCTGGGTTGTATGTAAGTTGCAGAGATGCAGTAGCTAGATCCCTCGATTTCAGTTCTTCTTGTCACGCCCAAAATTCATTAAGGGTCGTGATGGCACTGGATACTGCTGTCAGACAAGCCAGCCAAATTACTTGATAAAGATCTCATTTTTAACAATTTTGAAAACTAAGATTTTCCTTCAATTTTTATAAATAAAAAGATAACTGCTTCAGTTCAAATTAAATGATAAACAATTAATACAAAATATTTCAAAACCATTCCAGAACTCGGTGTCACAAGTGCATGAGCATTTACTTAGAAGGAAATAAAATACAACATCCGTCCGGAATATAGTGGACAGAAAGTAAATACAATATACTGGAAGGGACTATAGTAGCTGCGGGCCGCCTCGAATAATGCAACTCACCTAGTCCCAGTATCATCCGTGCTGCTACGCCCAGTAGGCCACTAATAACACATGAGCCTGTGCAACAAAAATACACAGAAGTGTAGTATGAGTAAAAAAACAACGTGTACTCAGTAAGTATCCCGTCTAATCTCAAAGAAGTAGAGACGAGAGGTCGACTTCGACACTTACTAAGGGTCCAAATAAGGTGATGTCAATAATACATTAAACCGTAGATTTCTATAAACACGATTTTAATCCAATATGAGGAAACAAGTAAACAATTATTTCTTTTATAGGAAATTTCCAAAATTCCTTTTCATTATTTATCCAAATATTCTCAAGCCACGAAGAGATAATAAAAACTTTAATAAGTGAAAGGCAACAATACAAGCATGCGCAAATCATGCCGAGGCGTACGGTCCGATCCAACAAAAAATTATTTTGTGCACTGCCGAAGGGCGAACGGCACGAACCATAGATGCATCTATTTAATTTGCCAAGGTGTTTGGCCCGTTCCAAAAATAAACACACATAAATAGTCAATCAAGAAGTTCACACGGAGCAATTATCCAAAGAAAGCAAATCCTCTTTTAACCATTTAAGAAAGATAAAGTTTTATCTGTTTAGAAATTCATTTACTAATTCGATGTGATTTAAGCAACTCAAGCTGTCAATAAGTTCACAAATAATCCAAGTATAGCATGCTTTTGGGTTCTAAACTACCCGGACAATAGCATAATAGTAGCTACGCACAAACTCTCGTTACATCCTGCGTACATAGCCCCCACAAATAGGAGCACATAACCAATTATTTTACCTATGGGGACAATTCCCTCTTAAAAGGTTAGAAAGAAGATTCACCTCGTGTCGGAGATCCATAACCGGCATTCCGTGCCCTCCGGAGGACTTGAATCGATGCTAAATACTCCAAAACTAGCCAATTATTATGCAAATTCATTAATATACGATAAACTTCTCATATTAATCCAATTTATAACAATTCCTACCCCCGATAGGAAAGTTGACGAAAATACCCTCGGGCCCACGTGCCTGGATTTCCATAATTTTTGAAGAATAAGTTTACCCATAGCCTCAAGAACTCAAATATATAATTTTTTCTAAATTCCATACCCAAAATCGTGGTCAAATTCCAAGAATATAGATTTCTAGGTCTTTCTATCAAAACCCCAAATTTTTACCCATTACATATTAAAATCTATACATAATCAATGTATTTGACTCAAGATGGATGGGATTAGCTTACCTTATCGTTGATGATGAAAAATCTCACTTGAAGCTCTCCCAAAAATCGCCAAAGCCAAGAAAATATGAGAGAAAATGGCCAAATCAAGATTTTTAAAACACCTCTCTGCCTCCAGCACTTTCCGCACCTGCGGTCTCTAGACCGTTTCTGCGGTTCCACATGTGCGGTTCTAATACCGCATCTCCAGTCCTAACCAGGCTACCCCTCTTCTGCTTCAGCGACTTAACCACCGCAGGTGCGGTTCCGTATCTGCGGCTCCTTAACTGCATCTGTGGCCCCCTTCACTTTGGTCCAAACCACATATGCGGCTCCTCTGGCCGTATCTACGGCTCCGCACTTGCGGCCCATTTCTCACAGGTGCGATTATGACAGTAACCAGCAACCTCAGCCTTCCAAAAATTTTATTTTCGATCCGTTAACCACCTGGAATCCATCCGAAGCCCCCCTCCCCCCGGGACCCCAACTAATCATACCAACCAGTCCCAAAACACATTACAGACTTACTCGACGCCTCAAATCATATCAAACAATGCTAAAATCAATAAATCGACCTTCAATCCAAGCTTTATGAACTTTAAAATTTCAAACTTCTACTCTCGATGTTTAAACCTGTCAAATCACATCTGATTGACCTCAAATTTTGCGCGCAAGTCATATTCGAATATTACAGACCTACTCCAACTTCCGGAATCGGATTTCGACCCCGATATCAAAAAGTTCACCTCCGGTCAAACCTCTCAAAAACCTTCAAATTAGTATCTTTAGCCAAATGACTCCAAAATACTCCACGGACCTCCGAATTCACTTCTGATCGTGCTCCCAACTCCAGAATCACCATACAAAGCTACTCCCAGACTAGGAATCCCAAACGAATATCGGTAACACTGAAATGCACTTCAACCCAAACTTATGGAATTCCTTCCAAAATGCTAACTCCCGCAATATATGCCAAAACGCTCTCGGGTCATCAAAAATTCGATCTGAACATACACCCAAGTCCGAAATCATTATACGAACCTGCTGGAACCTTTGAATCCTGATTCCGAGCTCGTTTACTCAAAAATCAAATCCTAGTTAGTTCTTTCAATTTTAAGCTTCTAAAATGAGTATTCTCTTTCCAAATCAACTCTGAACTTCCCGAAATCCAATTTCGACCACGCGTACAAGTCACAATACCTGAAATGAAGCTGCTCATGGGCTTCGACTGTTGAACGACGCGCTAGGGCTCAGAATGACCAGTCAGTTTGTTACATTCTCTACCACGTAAACATACGTTCATCCTCGAACGTGCTGAGAACTCCACAAAAGTAGTCTGAAATCATTATTTAACACCTCATGCACCTTCCCGTGCTACCACAACTCAGTTGAACACATTAGCTCGATCAATTCTGAAAATATTTCCTTTTATTCAAGCAAATAAGCCTTAGAGCTCAATTCCAACATCTGAAATTCTATGCTAGGTCTATTTCAAACATACGCTCATCATATCAATCACTACACGCAGTACCAAGACATGACTGCATACCTTAGCTGAATTCACACCTTGCACCATTTTACTCATAGGACCACAATAACATTCTCTGATCAATTTAATCAAAATTCCATGAATCCGATGCTCCTATTGCACCTCATGACCTACTAGGTCTTGCTCTAATTCTTACAATACCGTCACGACGGAAGAGATGTGTAGAAATTCATAGCCAACTACCGAATCAACAATCATTGGGTCTATACTCCTGACAATAACCATCGCCTCATTCTGAACCGAATAATGGTCTTTGCTCCTTAATATACTTCATATAATCAGATAGCACTGATCCTAAATCCAATAATCTCGCCCCACCCAGTACGAACTGCTCAGGCAATATGTCACCCCAGACATGATCAAAAGTCTCATATGATGCCACAATGTGCCAATAGGCTACCAATTCGAACGTGTTACGAAAGTAAGACGAGCTCTAGAAGGAACTACTCAACTCACGCACTAATACGAACTTTCTTAGAAAAGTAGGAAGCAAGGCATACAAAAATAGCATATAGAAACTATACCCAACATCACACTGTTGTGGGACGTAACCCGATCCAAATAGCATAGCACACACCTAAGGAGATGCACATCGAGCTAGATTGCTCATTACAACAAAATACCGGATATCGGTCATAAACACGCTAAGTGCATAATACTATCCCTGAGGGGACATATAGCGCTATAAGCTACAAAACTCAAGCACAACTGAGGTGCGATATATGATCTAAATCTCAAGAGCCATTTTGCTCATATAACATCACCTCTACGTGGAACCTTAACACATAAGCAATTCACCAAACCGTCCCACACCTCACACAGCGCAATATATCATTACATCAAATAACTAACGACGAAATAATACCCTGACTAATCTCCCATAAGGAGCGCTTTGCTGAAATGAACACGTCTGGCCTGATATAGAGCCCATATTCACGTTTAAATCCATCCCCTAACCTCAAATCGATCCTGATCATACCAAGCTAGGCCAATAACCCTTCAAAGATCCATACTAACTCCTCTTCTACTCATAACACATAAGAACATCCACCATAGTTGGAGAAATCATCCGCAGTCCATAACTCAATAGATTGAGTACCCTCCAGGCATATATTCTCAAATCAACGATATTATCACAACCTTCATACTTGGTTTAAGTCTTTAATCAATCAAGTGACTACCTGCCACACTTATACAATCTTCCTGTGGGACACACTCCCACAGCCTACCATAACAAATAACTGGGTCGTACCTCCAAATCACCGACCGCACTAATGCTGAAAAGAGATCAAGAATCATTAACCAGGATGCAAAGCCTTTTTCACAAAACACCGATCTCAATTGACGCTGAAGACAATACAAACTTACCTTGATTTTTACTTCAAATTTCATACCACTCATAGCACCTAACATGCCAACATACGATAGAACACGCTTTTCATCATAGCTTCAAAACCATTATTAGGCCAACACTTCATCATATAAAGTTTTTCACTTAACTCACTTCAGGAGAACCATAGCAACACACAGGAGAATTCTCATAACCGTAGAATATGCAAATCTCTAAGTAGTGGTCGAAGCCACCATAGTTCTTCCGGGGTTCGCCTACACATAATAGGCCATAACGGTAGAATATTCCTAAACAACATCGATTACGGTAGCCGACAGGCCTCGCACGTATCGCCACAAATCACTTGCATAATTTGCTGAAGGAACTGATCACTACCATCAATATGCAAATTGAACTATGGCTACTTAGTATACCTTCTTCCAATTTAATTCTTGATTGCCTTAGAAATAATGATAACTCCATAACACACTCCATCCGCACTCATTCTGAGTGACCTTGAATCACGAGACCATGTTGTCTCAAATCCCACGAACCATTTCATACCTCCCAATGCTACACTGCAAGTCAAAACATCGTAGAACATTCTGTGCCTCTTTTCATAGACTGCTATCAAGCTTGATTCTTAACCGTACCTATAGGCTCGAAATCGTTAGGCATCATACTTTATCTTTCGAATTCACTAGGACCGTTGCTGAGAGCCACCCACTCTGACTTGGCCCCGAATATAACCAACTCCATAAGTCTTCTATCACATTAATACCCTCATGGTGAAGCACCTGGCAGAATCACTTCCCTTGGAACCCGCATCTATACAAAGCACAAATCCTGAATCCCTTCCAAATATGAACATGAGCCAATAAGGCCCACCATAGCACACCTTTAACAATTCCCTGCTCAATTTACCACTTATGATCCTTTCCCGTAGCTGAAATAGCCCATCAATATGCTAATAACAAGAAACCTCGCCAGTAGTTAACCATGAAAACCAATCAAAGACGGTGGGACTCTCCCACTTAGCTCGAAGCCACTATTACCTAACTCCGAAATTCACCAGGATTTTTAATCTCTTGTTGACATCACGTTGCGCAATTAACCGCCAAAATTTTCGTAATTTTCTCTTCTTTTTTTTTTCTGTAAAACCCTTTTTTTATACTCCGAATCATCAACCACCTTCGCACAACCGATCTCTTTGTTGTATAACCAATAGAATTCTTTGCAGAAGCCTCGTCAGCCACGCGACCGCTAATCTGCTCAAAGGGAATAACCCTCCTATGGAAATCACTTCTTGACATCTTTCAACGCTGCTGCACGAGGTACAATCACTACGACATCAATAACCCATCTTGAGTTCGAACTCATTCACTAGCTGCACAAGTCCATTCACCCCTCGTGGGCATCAATTAAACGTGCGGCAACATCCTCTCAATTCAAAGTTATATTGTATCCTTCTTCTTTTCCAGCAGCTCCTTCCCGTTATATCAAATCTCCTACCGCATAATAGCCCATGCTCAAAATTAAATCTGTAGACCTCAATCACCAAATCACTAAAATTTCCAAATCGTTCCAACTCTCGTTAAGGTGCGTAGTCATCCTACCACCAAGCCCATATTCAACTCCACCACTCTCCCACTTTGGGCAAACTCGCTTCTTTAATCAACTACTCGACCTCCGCTTCTTATACATGGCCTTCTAGTTTAAACACCGCATGACACTTTTCACATGTCCTTCCTCATACTTTGCTGCTCAATTGCTGCCTTGAATAAAATCTATCTTCGTACCACTTGAACCCACAAATCGTTACTAACTTTAAACCCTTTCGAAGATCACCTTTCTCGAGCCATCGATATCAAAAACACCGACTCAATCCTGAACCACCACACAATGCAATCTCTGACCGTCGCTTCTTCAATGTTGACTTATAATATCCTCCTCCAAAGGCGAATTGTAGAAGATCATAACATCGGCGAACTTAGTAAATGCAACAAGGACAATGACACCCCATCATAGAAGAAAGCTCCACCACACTCGCAAATACCAAGTCGCATTACTCCACCAGCCCACATCTGACCATTCTTAGTCTGATCGTCTTTCCCTTGCCGGGAATAAAATACTGAATCTTTAGATTATGCACTGAGTAAACCTCCCTTCAAGTCATTCACTACCCCGACACGTAGGCAGATGTTCTACTATCATATCGATACCGTGGAATAATAGTTTACAGTATCATGGCAAATTGTGCCTAGCATCAGAGAAGTAACGATACTGAGCTGAAATGACAGAATATCCTTCCATAAGGCGACGATAATAGCTCAACAGCCCCGTAGGGAGAAACATCCTGCACTATATTCATAGTACCATTACAATCCTTTAATTCTCGATTTATAACCAGCGGTTCGCGATGCACAAGATTGAATGAGAATGAATTAAAGGCATACGCCTCCAAGGACCAAATTGCACCATAAGGAATCAAGAAGGGAAGTACTCCTAACAGTCCTGCAGCTTCCCGAGGATAAGTACAGACATCTCCGTATCGATTCGAGAGACTTTACTAGACTTGCTCATGACTCGTGAGACCCTAGGAACCTAGTGCTCTGATACCATGTTGTCATGACCCAAAATTCACTAAGGGTCATGATAGCGCCAGACACTGCTGTCAAGCAAGCCAACCAAATTACTTGATGAAGTTCTTATTTTTAAAAATCTTGAAAAATAAGATTTTCCTTCAATTTTTATAAATAAAAAAGATAACCGCTTCAATTCAAATTAAATGATAAACAATTAATACAAAATATTTCAAAACCATCCCAGAACCCGGTATCACAAGTGCATGAGCATTTACTAAGAAGAAAATAAAATACAACATCCGCCCGGAATACAGTGGACAGAAAGTAAATACAATATACTGGAAGGGACTATAGTAGCTGCGGGCCGCCTCGAATAATGCAACTCACCTAGTCCCTGTATTATCCGTGCTGCTATGCCCAGTAGGCCACTAATAACACAAGAGCATGTGCAATAAAAATGCACAGAAGTGTAGTATGAGTACAAAAACAACATGTACTTAGTAAGTATCCCGTCTAATGCGGACTCAGTACAATTACACTATTACATGAAGATAAATACATTAGTCATAATATCCCCCCTCGCCTCCTCAAGTTGGATGTGAGGAAATAACACCCAACTTGCCAAGGACAGAACAATGTTTGATCCTAGTGAGAGCTTTGGTTAGCATATCCGCAAGCTGCTAGTGAATACCAATGTGGTGAAAAGAAATGAGTCTTTCCTAAAGTTTGGTACATACGAAGTGGCAATATACTTCAATGTGCTTAGTCCTTTCATGGAACACAGGGTTCCTACCAAAATGCAGAGCAGAAAGGCTATCACAATGCATAGGTACTGGCAAAGCAATTGGCACAGTGAGTTCTTCAAGCAGTCTTGATAGCCAAACAAGTTCACACTTTAGTAAGAGCTATGTATTTTGCTTCTGCTGAAGAAAGAGATATAGTTTCTTGCTTCTTGGATTTCTAACTGATGGGGCTGCCACCTAAGAACACAACATAACCAGACACTGATCTTCTAGAATCAGGGCAGGCTGCCAAGTCAAAGTCACAACAGGAAACTAGTGAGAGATCATCTATATTTCTAAAATATAGACCCTGAGTAGGATGCTTTTTCAAGTACCTCAGCATATGATATGTTGCCTGTAAGTGGGATCCCTAGGATATTGCATAAACTGGTTGATATGTTGGACTCCATATGCTATGTCTAACCTAGTGTTAGAAGTTCAATTTTCCAACCAACTTTCTATAGAAGGTAGGATCAGACAATGGAACCCCCTCTTTGCTTTTAGCTTTACTGTAGAATCAAGGGGAGAAGTTAAGGCTGGGGAGTGAAGACACTCATATTCCTTCAATAGGTCCAAAAAAATATTTCTTTGTGAAATGATAATTCCATCTGATTTGTAAAGGATTTCTAAACCTAGGACGTAATGTAACTGCCTCAAGTCTTTAATTTTGAACTTTTCATGTAGGAAGGCCTTGAATTGGTTGATTTCTTTAGATTCAGTCCCTGTGAGCAACATATCATCTACATACACTGCTATAAATACAATAGAAGAACCATATTTTCTATGGAATAAAGAATAGTCATACATGGAATGTGTGTACCCCCTTGAATATAGGACCTTAGTTAGCTGTCATATTAGTGTCTACTTGTGTGTTTCAGTCCATAAAGAGACTTGTTCAACTTGCAAACTGACCCTGGTGAGTGTACTTCAAAGCCTGGAGGAGCTTGCATATACACCTCCTTATGCAGATCTCCATGGAGAAATGCATTGTTCACATCTAGTTGTGAGATTTGCCATTTTGTCTTTGCTGGGCAATGAGGGACCTGACAGTGGTCATCCTGAACACTGGAGAGAAAGTCTTTGCATAGTATACAACAACTTGTTAAGTATACCCCTTAATAACTAACCTTGCTTTGTATCTTTCTATACTGCCATCTGCTCTATGTTTGACTTTATACACCCATCTACACCCAATAGCCTGTTTTCCTTTAGGTAAAGGGACTAGGTCTCATGTATTATTGGCATACAAAGCTTCAAACTCTTGTGTCATGGTACTCTGCCAAGCATGGTACATAGTTGCTTCTTCATATAAAGTTGGTTCTTTATCATTGCATATGTTCTTTAAATGTGCTGACTATCAGGTGTAGGGCATCAGAAGCAATATGGTTATTATAGGAAAACATGGCATGTAGAAAGAAGTTAGAGTTAGATTTTAGGTTTGGTATTTTGCAAACATAATTATTCCGATATGAAGGGAGTTTGTGTTACCTATAAGACTTTCTAAAACCTAGTGGTTCCTCTAGTGATTGTTGAGGTGAAGCCATGTCTTGAAGGTGTTCTACTAGAACTTGGGTCTCATATGAGGAAGATATAAGCGAGGAGGTAGTAGGTGATGCATCATGACTTGGGGAGTTGGTGCTCTCCTAATCACTGATGTTTTGGGATATACAAGCATCAGTGTGATCAGGTGGTGATCAGTGAATGGTGCATTAGGAAAAATAGGTGGAATGTTTTTTACAGCAGTGTTGAAAGTGAAGGGAAAGATTGGCCCATAGAAGGAAACATCTGTAGAAATATGTATTTTGTTAGTGGCCAAACTTAGCACCTTGTACCCCTTTGTGCCAAAAGGATATCCTACAAAAACATGTGGGGTAGTTCTTGGTTCAAGTTTGTCTCTGAGTGGCTTTGGTACAGTGGGGTAACATAAATACCCAAAACTCCTCGGGTGAGAATAATTGGGCTTCTTTTTATCCAATAGTTCAAAAGAGCCTTTGTTCTTTAGAGTAGTTGGAAGTCAATTAATGAGGAATGTTGCTATAAGTATACACTCTCCCCAATATCTCAATGCTAACTTGGATTGAAAAAGTAGTGCTTAGGACACTTCAAGAGGATATTTATGTTTTCTTTCTACCACTCCATTTTGTTGTGGTGTGTAAGGGCATGTGTTTTAATGATTTATTCCCTTTGATTGGAAAAAGGAGGTTGCCTCATTGCTAGTGAACTCTAGACCATTATCATATCTTATTTATTTAATGGCGGTTTGGAATTGGTTCTCCACCATACTTACAAAGGCCTTTATTACTTGTAAGGCATCACTTTTGCTACTCAAGAGATGTGTCCAAGCTACTATAATCATCTACCAGAGTAAGGAAGCATTTGAAATTATTATGTGCGTCCACAAGATAGGGACCCCACAGATTCACATAGAGTATTTAAAAAATTTCAGTAGTATTAGTTGTTCTCTGGGGAAAAGGAAACCTAGATTGTTTGGCCATAAGACAAGTGTTGCATATGAAGGGCATTTTAGCAGAAAAGGTTTCAGGTATAGTAGGAATCCTTTTCATTTTACTGAAGTGTCATGCCCCGAACTTGGGCTTGGACGTAACACGACACTTGGTGCCTGACTACATGTGATCGAGCGAACAAACTGGCTGGCTGAATCAACATGTGATACCATAATATACTGAATGAAGAAAATAAACTAACACATTATGATATACTGAAAGTCTGGATGATATAAATGAATGTGAGGAAATACTAATACAATTCTGAAACATATTTGAAGCCAGCATAACATTACATGAAATTCCTGAGACACTGTCTAATTATTACTCTAGTCTATGAAGCCTCTAATGAAGTACTGAAAACATTGACTATCTGTAAATGCGAAAAGACTATAAAGTAATAATATAGCCCCCAAAGAGCTGGGGATCACCAAATAGCTGGTACAAGAATCCTAGCGCTCAGAATCATCAACTTGTAAATCATTACCTGCATTGTGAGATGAATGCCCCGGGCAAAAAGGACTGTCACGACCCGGATTTCACACCCTCGGGAGTTATGATGGTGCCTATTAATGTGAGCTAGGCAAGCCAATTATGTGAACAACTTACCTTTTTACCAATTCTATATTCAATAACAATTGCAAAATAATATCATTTAAACAGCGAAATTTAACATTAGCAGAAGAAAAAAAAAGCAATAAGATAGCTGAACATGAATCCAATACAACTACTTGAGTCTCAACTACCCAGAACTGGTGTCACAGTTTCACAGACGGTATAAGAATACTACAAATAAAGACCTGAAAGAAATAAATACAACATTGTCTCCGAAAATACATGAAAGAAATAGGAATAGCAGATAGAAAAAGACGCCAAGGCCGGCGGATGCCTGCAGGACTACCTTGGGTCACCTGATGAGCTAGAATCAGCAATCCCACCGTGGTCCGAAGTCTAAAACACTGGATTCTACACAAAAAAAAGTGTAGAGTGTAGTATCAGCGCAACCGACCCAATGTCCTGGTAAGTGCCTAGCGTAACCTCGGCAAAGTAGTGACGAGGTTAGGACTAGACTACCAAATAAACCTGTGCAGTTATATAATATACAACGAAAAGCAAAATAGAAATAAGCAACTAGAGATGGGAGGGGAAACATGCTTCGGGAAATAACAAGTAAAAATAGAATATCAAAAGAACTATAAAGAAATCAAAATTCAACCTTTAACAAGAGTAAGGAAAACAAGGCAGATTTCACTTTCTTTTAACATCTTGTGGTAGGCGTACCACCCGCTCCCATATCATTATATCTTGTGGTAGGCCTACCATCTACTCCTATTCCATTATATCTTGTGGTAGGCGTACCACCAGCTCCCATTTAATTATATTCTTTTGTTGTGGCGTGCAACCCGATTCGTATGTAATATTGTTGCGGCGTGCAACCCAATCCATATATAACATTGTTGCAGCGTGTAACCCGATCCATATATAATATTGTTGCGATGTGCAAATCGATCCATATGTAATATTGCTGCGGCGTGCAACCCGATCCATATGTAATATTGCTACGGCGTGCAACCCGATTCGTATATAATATTATTGCGGTGTGCAACTCGATCTATATGTAATATTGTTGTAGCGTGCAACCCGATCCATATATAATATTGTTGCGCGCGTGCAACCCGATCCATATGTAATATTATTGCGGCGTGCAACCCGATCCATATATAATATTGTTGCGGTGTGCAACCCGATCCATATATAATATTTTTGCGGCGTGCAACCCGATCCATATATAATATTTGAAATTATAACAAGAATCCCGACAAGGGATCAATAAGGTCTACACTATCTCAAAAGTGGAGAAATAGCAATAACCAAACTTGTTCCAACATCTAACTACCTCAACTATAATCAAACTCGTTCAGACACCTAACTACCTCGACAATAATTAAACTTTTTACAATCCCTAGCTACTTCATCTATAACCAATCCCATTTCAACATCTAACTACTTTAGCTATAACTAAACTTATTACAACACCTAACACAAGGAATCATCAACCTAAGCATCCGTAATATCAACTAAGAACACAATGTAAGGGAACCACAACTCAACAATACCCCGCTAAGGGGACACCATAATGATCTCTTCTCTTTCTCACTTTTACTTCACAATTCACTTCACAACTCGAGCCAATGCTCTAGAGGTTCAATTATCACTTATACTATCGCAATTCATTCTACATTTGGAGCCAACGCTCCTCAATGTTCATAAGTCACAGTTCTTTCCACAACTTTACACAACAAACAGAAATGCTCACCAAGGCATGAATAATACAACGAAGTCATGAAAATCACAACATAAGACTCACGGTCATGCTTGACACCGACGTATAGATACTCGACACCATGCCTATACGTCGTACTCAGCAAGAAACAAATAGCAAATATGACATAACTCCCAATCCCTCAAGCTAAGGTTAGATCAAACACTTACCACAAACTTCCACGGCCAATTCAATCCTCAATAACCGCCTTTCCCTTTGAATTCGGCTCCAAATCAATTGTATCTATACAATGGTGACTTCGATACATCAATAAATGCAAAACAAGACGAACCTAATGCTTAATTATAGCTTTTCCATCATTTTTCCCAAAAAACTCAAAAGTCAACCCCGGCCCCTCTTGGTCAAAACATGAGGTTCAGACCAAAATCAATTCACCCATTCACCCACAGGCCTGAATATATAATTTATTTTCAAATTTGACCCCAAAACGAGGTCTAAATAGTGAAAAATCAAAAAGCCCTAACTCTACCCAAATCCCAAATTTTCTACCCTCAATCATATGTTTTAGGCATAGAAATTCATTACATGTTGATGAAAATGGAAGAAACTAGTTAGAGATTACTTACCCCAAGAGACTGTGGTGAAACAATGCTTCAAAAATCGCCCTAGAACTTTGGAGAAGAAAGAGTTTGTGAAATTTTATGAAAATCCCATTTGCATTCTATTTTTTGAACTTAAATTAACTGGGGGCATTTGTTCATCGCATTCGCGATAAGCTCACCGCATTCACGATGAGTTAGGTCAGGCAGACCTTCGTGTTCGCAAAAATCAGCTCACGTTCGCGGAGCTTTGGCTCCTCAAGCCTACGTGTTCGCGGACATAGTGTCGCATTCGCGAAGAACAATTGGTGACCCTTTCCCCCTATAACCTATGCGTTCGCGACCCCAGGCCCGCATTCGCGAAGGGAGACCCCCCAATGGTTCGCATTCGCTACCTGGTTTACACGTTCGCATTGAAGGAATTTTCCTTCAGCAAAATTTACTCATTGCATTCGCGAAGGTCCTCCTGCGAACACGAAGTAGGACATACCAGAACTGGTAAAACCTGCAACTTTTAAGCCAAAAACCATTCCAAAACACCTCTAAAACACTCCCGAGCCCTCGGGACTCCTAACCAAACACATGTACTAACTCAAAAACATCATACGAACTTATTCGTACGATCAAATTGCCAAAATAACATAAAAAATAATGAATCAAGCCTCAAAATCAAGAGTTTTTTCCTCAAACTTCATTAAGTATAAAATTTAGCAATTTAGGTCCGAATCATCAAACGGATTCCATTTTCAACAAAATTTCACAGAAATGACTTAAACCAAATATAAGACCTGTACCGCGCGCCGGAACCAAAATACGGGCCTGATAGCAACATGCTCTAATCAAATTTCATTTCAAATTTCCTTAAAAAAAATTTAGAAAACAATTTCCTTTAAAAATTCATCTCTCGGGCTTGGGACCTCGGAATTCGATTCAGGCCATACGCCCAAGTCCCATATTTTCCTGCGGACCCTCTGGGACCATCAAATCACGGGCCCGGGTCCATTTTTCCAAAATATTGATCAAAGTCAAATGTATTAATTTTAACATCAATACTTAGTATTTTTCACAGAATTTCATATTTAAGCTTTCTGGCTAAGTGCCCGGACTGTGCACACAAATCGAGGCAACTCTAAATGAGGTTTTCAAGGCCTTAGAGACACAGAATTCAATTAAATCAGATGTTGACCTTTTAGGGCGTCACATTCTCCGCCTCTAAAACAACCGTTCGTCCTTGAACGGACAGAAGAAAGAAGTACCTGAGTCGGCGAAAAGATGAGGATAACGGCTCCACATAATGGACTCGGACTCCCAGGCCGATGCCTCAGGAGGCTGACCTCTCCACTGAACACGAACAGAAGAGGAACTCTTGGATCTCAATTGACGAACCTGCCGGTCTAAAATAGCTACCGGCTCCTCCTCATAAGACAAGTCCTTGTCCAACTGGACAGTGCAGAAATCTAACAGGTGGGCTGGATCGCTGTGATACCTCCGAAGCATGGACACATGAAACACTGGATGTACGACTGATAAGCTCGGCGGCAAAGCAAGTCTATAAGCCACCTCTCCCACTCGATCAAGAATCTCAAACGGATCAACGAACCTAGGGCTAAGCTTGCCCTTCTTCCCAAACCTCATTACGTCCTTCATAGGCGACACTCAGAGCAATACCTGCTCACCAACCATAAAGGCCACATCTCGAACCTTGCGGTCTGCATAGCTCTTTTGCCTAGACTGAGCTGAATGAAGCCTATCCTGAATGATCCTGATCTTGTCCAAGGCCTCCTGAACCAGATCCGTACCCAACAACCGAGTCCCTCTCGGCTCAAACCATCCAACCGGAGACCGACATCGCCTACCATATGAAGCCTCATAGGGAGCCATCTATATACTCGACTGGTAGCTATTGTTATAGGCAAACTCTGCTAAAGGAAAAACTGATCCCACGAACCTCCAAAGTCAATAACATAAGCTCGGAGCATATCCTCCAAAATCTGAATAGTTCGCTCGGAATGTTCGTCCGTCCGGGGATGAAATGTTGTGATCAACTCAACCAGTGTGCCCAACTCTCACTGAACTGCTCTCCAGAAGGGCGAGGTAAACTACGTACCCCGGTCCGAAATGATAAATACGGGCACACCATGAAGGCGAACAATCTTCCGAATATAGACCTCAGCTAACCTCTCAGAAGAGCAGGAAACTGCCATAGGAATGAAATGTGCTAGCTTCTTACTTAAAGCATCCGCCACCGCATTGGCCTTTCCCGGATATTATAAAATGGTGATATTAAATTCCTTCAACAACTCCAACTACCTCCTCTGCCTTAAATTCAGCTCCTTTTGCTTGAACAAGTACTGAAGGCTCTTGTGGTCCGTGAACACTTTACATGCCACGCTATATAGATAATGCCTCCAAATCTTTAATGCGTGAACTATGGCTGCCAACTCCAATTCATGAGCTGGATAGTTCTCCTAATGAATCTTCAAATGCCTCGAAGCATAGGCAATGACTTTGCCATCCTGCATCAACACTCCTCCAAGATCAATACGGGAGCATCATAATAGACTGTATAAGGTCGTGGACGTGTGGGCAAAACCAACACCGGTGCCGTAGTTAGAGCTATCTTGAGCTTCTGAAAGCTTGCCTCGCACTCATCCGACCAATTGAACTGGGAACCCTTCTGGGTCAATCTGGTCCTTGGGCTGCAATAGATGAAAACCCCTCCACGAAATGACGATAGTAGCTTGCCAACCTTAAGAAACTCCGAATCTCTGTAGCTGATGCTGGTCTAGGCCAGTTCTTGACTGCCTCAATCTTCTTTGGGTCTACCAGAATACCCTCGGCTGATATAACATGACCCAGAAATACAACTGACTATCCCTCGGAGTCAGAAGAACCACTCTAAGGTACTGCTCGTGCTCCTCTTGGATGCGGGAATATATCAATATATCATCAATGAAGACTACCACGAATGAATCTAAATAAGGCCTGAACACTCGGTTCATCAAGTCCATAAAAGTTGCTGGGGCATTTGTCAACCCGAATGACATAACCAAGAACTTATAATGCCTGTACCGAGTGTGGAAAGCTGTCTTAGGGACATCAGATGCCCTAATCCTAAACTGATGGTACCTAGATCTCAAGTCAATCTTCGAAAATACCTTAGCACCCTGAAGCTGTTCAACAAATCATTAATCCTCGGCAATGGATACTAATTCTTGAGTGCAACCTTGTTCAACTGCCGGTAATCAATACCCATTCTCCTCGATCTGCCCTTCTTCTTGACAAACAACTCCGGCCGCCCCAAGGCAAAGAACTCGGTCTAATGAAACCCTTCTCAAGCAAATCTTGCAACTGCTCCTTTAACTCTTTCAACTCAGGCAGCGCCATACGATACGGCGGGATAGAAATGGGCTGAGTGCCCGATACCAGATCAATGCAACATTTAATATCCCTGTCTGGTGGCATACCCGGCAGGTCAGATGGGAAAACATCAGGAAACTCACGAACAACGGGCACAAAAATAATATAAAGAACCTCAGCGCTCTAATCACGAACATATGCTAAATAGGCTAAACACCCCTTCTCGACCATACGCCGAGCCTTCACATACTAGATAACACTACGGGTAGAATGACTAGGAGTCCCTCTCCACTCTAAAAGAGGCAAACCCGGTAAAGCTAAGGTCACAGTCTTGGCATGACCGTCCAAGATAGCATGGTAAGGTGATAACCAGTCCATCTCCAATATAACACTGAATTTGTCCATGTCCAGAAGAAGCAAATCTACACGAGTCTCAAAACCTCCAATCACCACTATACATGAATAACGGACACGATCCACCATAATAGAATCACTAGGCATGACCGGATACGACGCAAAATAAAACCGAAGCTTCTCTACCACAAACCAGAACAATACCTGCACCTCCACCTCTAATACCTTTACCTCCACCTCTAATACCTCTATCTCCACCTCTAGCATCTCTACCTCCACCTCTAATACCTCTACCTCCATCTATAATACCTCTCTCTAAGTGATGTGGAGAAATTCCTCCAGAAATAGCTGCGTGAACTGCTCCCAAGTCAAAACTGGCGATCTGGCTGGTCTAGCCAAGTAATAATCTCTTCACCAAGTCTTGGCGGATCCAAACAAGCAAAACGTAGCAAAATCGACCCCATTAGTCTCAACTATCCCCATGTTTCTGAGAACCTCATGACTGTTGTGTTGATAATCCTGGGGATCCTCAGTAGATGCACCGCTGGATGTAATAGTTAAGAGCTTGGGGAAACTTGTCCAACCTCCATAAAACCTCCGAAGACGTAGCTGATCTATCAACAATTTGAGCGGCTGCTCGGCTGAAGAAGCGGTATATGACCTCGCCATTCGCGAGAGGACAAAAGTAGAGGTTTTAATTTAGCATTGAGAGAACAAAATCGCACGATAAGGAAGAATAGAAGTGAAACTTTTCCTAACTTTGTAGCCTCCAGGGTATAAATACAGACGTCTCTGTACCGATCCCTCAGACTCTACTAAGCTTGTCTGTGAACTGTGAGACCCATGTAACCTAGAGTTCTGATACCAACTTGTCACGACCCGAATTTTCAACCGCCGAGAGTCGTGATGGCACTTACTAATGTGAGCTACGGAAGCCAATTATGTGAACAACTTACCTTTTTACCCATTTTATATTCAATAACAATTGTGAAACAATATCATTTAAACAGCAGAATTTAACATAAGCGGAAGAAAAAAAACAATAAGCTAGCTGAACATGAATCCAATACAACTGCTTGAGTCTCAACTACCCAGAACTGGTGTCATAGTTTCACAAAACGGTCTAAGAATACTACAAATAAATGCCTGAAAGAAATAAATACAACACTATCTCTGGAAATACCTGAAAGAAATAAGAATACTAGATAGAAGAAGACGCCAAGGCCTGCGGACGCCTACAGGACTACCTCGGGTCGCCTGATGAGCTAGAATCAGCAATCTCACCTCGGCTCGAAGTCTACAACACTGGAGTCTTCACAAAAAAGTATAGAGTGTAGTATCAGCACAACCGACCCAATGTGCTGGTAAGTGCCTAGCCTAACCTCGGCGAAGTAGTGACGAGACTAGGACCAGACTACCAAATAAACCTGTGCAGTTATATAATATACGGTGGAAAGTAAAGCAGAAATAAGCAACTAGAGATGAGAGGGGAAACATGCTTCAGGAAGTAACAGGTAAGAACAGAATATTAAAAGAACTATAAAGGAATCAAAATTCAACCTTTAACAAGAGTAAGGAAAACAAGGCAGATTTCACTTTCTTTTAACATCTCGTGGTAGGCATACCACCCGTTCCCATATCATTATATGTTGTAGTAGGCATACCACCCGCTCCCATTCCATTATATCTTGTGGTAGGTGTCCCACCTTCTCCCATTCCATTATATATTATGGTAGGCGTACCACCCGCTCCACTTTCATTATATTCTTTTGTTGCGGCGTGCAACCTGATCCGTATATAATATTATTGCGGTGTGCAACTCGATCTATATGTAATATTGTTGTAGCGTGCAACCCGATCCATATATAATATTGGTGCAGTGTGCAACCTGATCCATATGTAATATTATTGCGGCGTGCAACCCGATCCATATATAATATTGTTTCGGTGTGCAACCCGATCCATATATAATATTGTTGCGGCGTGCAACCCGATCCATATATAATATTTGAAATTATAACAAGAATCCCGACAAGGGATCAATAAGGTCTACACTATCTCAAAAGTGGAGAAATAGCAATAACCAAACTTGTTCCAACATCTAACTACCTCAACTATAATCAAACTCGTTCAGACACCTAACTACCTCGACAATAATTAAACTTTTTACAATCCCTAGCTACTTCATCTATAACCAATCCCATTTCAACATCTAACTACTTTAGCTATAACTAAACTTATTACAACACCTAACACAAGGAATCATCAACCTAAGCATCCGTAATATCAACTAAGAACACAATGTAAGGGAACCACAACTCAACAATACCCCGCTAAGGGGACACCATAATGATCTCTTCTCTTTCTCACTTTTACTTCACAATTCACTTCACAACTCGAGCCAATGCTCTAGAGGTTCAATTATCACTTATACTACCGCAATTCATTCTACATTTGGAGCCAGCGCTCCTCAATGTTCAAAAGTCACAAGTCTTTCCACAACTTTACACAACAAACAAAAATACTCACCAAGGCATGAATAATACAACGAAGTCATGAAAATCACAATATAAGACTCACGGTCATGCTTGACACCAACGTATAGATACTCGCCACCATATCTATATGTCGTACTCAACAAGAAACATATAGTAAATAGGACACAACTCCCAATCCCTCATGCTAAGGTTAGATCAAACACTTACCTCAAACATCCACGGCCAATTCAATCCTCTATAACTGCCTTTCCCTTCGAATTCAGCTCCAAAACAATTGTATATATACAATAATGACTTCAATACATCAATAAATTCTAAACAACACGAACCTAATGCTTAATTATAGCTTTTAAATCATTTTTCCCAAAAACTCAAAAGTCAACCCCGGGTTCGCTTGGTCAAAACACGAGGTTCGGACAAAAATCAATTCACCGATTTACCCACGGGCCCAGATATATAATTTATTTTCAAATTCGATCCCAAAATAAGGTCTAAATCCAGAAAAATCAAAAAGCCCTAACACTACCGAAATCCATAATTTTATACCCTCAATCATATATTTTAGGCCTAGAAATTCATTACATGTTTATGAAAATGGAAGAAACTAGTTAGAGATTACTTACCCCAAGAGATTGTGTTGAAACAACGCTTCAAAAATCGCCCTAGAACTTTGGAGAAGAAAGAGTTTGTTAAATTTTATGACAATCCCGTTTGCATTATGTTTTTGGAACTTAAATTAACTAGGGGTATTTGTTCATCGCGTTCGCGATAAGCTCACCGCGTTTGCGATGAGTTAGGTCAAGCAGACCTTCGCGTTAGCGAAAGTCGGCTAGCGTTCGCGGAGCTTTGGCTCCTCAAGCCTACGCGTTCGCGGACATAGTGTCATGTTCGCAAAGAACAATTGGTGAACCTTTCTCCTGTACCCTACGCGTTCGCGACCCCAGGCCCCATTCGCGAAGGGATACCCCCCAATGCTTCGCGTTTGCTACCTGGTTTTCGCGTTCGCATTGAAGGAATTTTCCTTCAGCAAAATTTACTCATCGCGTTCACGCAGGTTCTCCCGCGAACACGAAGAAGGACATTCCAGAACTGGAAAAACCTGCAACGTTTAAGCCAAAAACCGTTCCGAAACACCTCCAAAACACTCTCGAGCCCTCGAGTCTCCTAACCAAACACATGCACTAACTCAAAAACATCATACGAACTTATCCACGTGATCTAATTGCCAAAATAACATAAAAAATAATGAATCAAACCTCAAAATCAAGAGTTTTTTCCATAAACTTCATTAAGTATCAAATTTAGCAATTTAGGTCTGAATCATCAAACAGACTCCATTTTCAACCAAACTTTACAGAAATGACTTAAACCATATATAAGACCTGTACCAGGCACCGAAACCAAAATACGGGCCCGATACCAACATGCTCTGATCAGATTTCATTTCAAATTTCCTTAGAAATTTTTAGAAAATAATTTCCTTTAAAAATTCATTTCTCGGGCTTGGGACGTCGAAATTCTATTTCGTCCATACACTCAAGTCCTATATTTTCCTGTGGACCCTCCGGGACCATCAAATCACGGGTCCGGGTCTGTTTCCCAAAATATTGACCAAAGTTAAATTTATTCATTTTAACATCAAAACTTAGTATTTTTCACAGAATTTCATATTTATGCTTTCCGGCTATGCGCCTGGACTGTGCACGCAAATTGAGGCGACTCTAAATGAGGTTTTCAAGGCCTCAGAGACACAAAATTCAATTAAATCAGGTGATGACCCTTTGGGTCGTCACATTGTCCACCTCTAAAACAACCATTTGTCCTCGAACGGACAGAAGAAAGAAGTACCTGAGTTGGGGAAAAGATGAGGATAACGGCTCCGCATATCGGACTCGAACTCCCAGGCCGATGCCTCAGGAGGCTGACCTCTCCACTGAACACGAACATAAGGGAAACTCTTGGATCTCAACTGACGAACTGCCGATCTAGAATAGCTACCGGCTGTCGACGCCCCTTTTTTCTAAGGCAAAATCGGGTTTACGACAGTTGGGAAGACAACTCTATTCCTGTTTGGTAATTGGGTTTATGGATTTGAAGAGTCGCCACCTAATGATTATAGTGCATTAGGACACTTTACGGAAGAATTTGAGATGAAGAACCAGAGTTTGGGTAAGGGCTAGAAATTATCTCGAGCGGAAGGTGTTAGGTATCCCTCAAGATCCACTAGTATGGTTCCCGGCCATGTTACAATTGTGACTTTAAGCAAACAAACACAAGTAGATAAGCAAGAATTACAAATAATAGTTGCGAATGATTTGAAACTAAAACGAAGTTAAAAAAGCTGAAATTTTATGAAGAAAGTAGTTTTGAAATAAAATAAACAGGTAAAGGGAGAGGGGTCCTACGTTTATAAATAATATGGATCACCCCACACAACACCCGGTAACCGTTTATACACGTGGTGTTATCGCGTGGTCATCATATCCATATTCTACCCTTCCTACCCCATTAAGGTATTAAAGCGCGGAATGTCTTGTTACTTATCGCATGCTAGTACCCATCCCAATCCTATCAGTCCCGGAGGCATTTGGACTACTAATCCTAAAGGGAGAGGGGTTTGGGGTCTTTTGGGAGTTTTCAAAGGATAAAATACTAAGGCGTCAATCAAAACAAATAATGCAAGTAAAGAGGAAGGCAAATAATCAAATAGGGCTCAAATAAGCCTCCTTAAATCAGATAAAGCCATAGAGTTTAGCATGTCTTGCACGTACTGGTTTGGTCTTAAATTAAATAAAGCGACGAGCGGACTGGTTTAACACATATTTTTAGATGGGAAGTCTGCATTAGGCTCGCTCGAATGCAGTTGTCTAAAACTGATCTGATTGATTAATTAATACTTAGTCTAAGTGTTGGATGGAACTACTGATTTTTAAAACACAAACGGATTATAAAGCAAAGTTATAGAGTAAAATGAGTTTCAGAAAAAGCATGTACTGTTTTAAAAAAAAGTTTTAACAGAAAAGAAATGAACTTCAGAGGACATGCAGACTAATTGGAAAAGAATTTCATGAGTTTCAGAAAAATGCAGATTCGTTTAGAAAAGATCTGTTACTTTACGAGCTTCAGTAAATACTATTTTCAAAAGGTGAATACTAATTTAAATGAATGAAACGGCTCAGATTCAAAGATCGTATAGGCATGCTCTCTATGCGTTAACTGATTTGGACTTTTTAAACAGGAGTGCTGTAGACATGGTATCTATATACAATTTTTGTTGTTAAGCCTAATTGCTTTCCTAACGACGTTATTATATGCGGAAATGCAAATCCCTATAGACATGGTATCTATATGCAATTTTGTTGTTAAGCCTAATTGTTTGCCTAATGACGTTATTATATGCAGAAATGCAAATCCCTATAGGCATGGTATCTCTATGCTTAGTTGCATAAATAAAATGCTACATCCTATAGACATGTTTTCTACGTGTGAAGTTGCACAAATCAGAAATAAATCCCTATAGGCATATTTTCTACCCTTAGTGCATAAAGGTAAACCCCACTCCCTTTTTAATAAATCCCCATGAGTTTATACAAATTATTACAGGCCAGAAGAATACAACAAAAATAAACAGTACATCAGGAATTATCAGCTACATTCGAACAACCTAATTCAGACTTAGTGTCTAATAATATGAGATTGAGCCACTTTCAAGATCCAGATTTCCAAGGCCTTCTCTTATCTAGGGTGTTTCATAGATCCAAGGGGTTTCAGGAACCCCAGGCAGTGCTTACACCCAAGATATTAATCAGAATGAGTTATGGTGCAGTGTGGAAGGGCAGCCCTCAGGTGTCTAAGTTCAGAGGGAGCTCAGGGGTCCTAAGGCAAGGCTCACAAGAGAGGGGCAGAACTGAAGTTCTAAGAATGAGTGCAAGTGTAATAGAGATGGGTAGGGAGTGCCAAGGGAGGCTGGTGGTCATACCTAACTATGAGGTAGGCTGGCATACCCCAGACCAAACCTATTGGCCAAACATTGGAGAGTAAGGACCTATTGAAGGTCAAGCCATGGCCTGGGTAGTAATTAGAATACTGTCAGGCCAAAGCTTTAACGCAGCACACATAGTAAGGGAATGGGGATGGGAGATTGAAAGAGCTTAGGGACCAAAGGGTCCAGTTCATATCCATGGACAATAGCTTCAGATATATTGCCATGTTTTGAACCATAGCTCAAAACACATAAGAGGATATAGGAATGGGATTCATTACAAGAACTGTGCAGGATATAAGCATATTGCACAGAGATTAAATACTTCAGACATTAAAGCAAACATGGACATAAGAACTGGAAAGTAAACACATTGGAGTTGAGGCTAGGATTAAAACTAGGACATACCAGTTTCAGAAAGAAAGCAGAAATCTTGTAACAGGCCACAGTACAAATAGCAAGGGTATACTTATGCGTGTGAGTGTGAGTTTAGAAAAAGACTCGAGTGTTGGTCGTGTGTGTGTTTTAAGAAAGGAGCAGGTATTTATAGTTTGAAATCAGGCAGGGAACAAAGGTAAAAAAAATAATCATGTATCAATTAGAATCAATCAATAGCAGAAAATCCTTTAATTAAGGAGTTCAAATTTGCACGGTAAAGGGCAGAAGTTGTATAAGGAAGGAGATCAAGTAAACATATTGTGCATAGCATACAAATAAGGGGCAAATACATAGGGGTTGTAATTAAGGAAAGAAAATTTGAAATACACGGTTAAGTAAATAAGGCAAGAACAAAGTAAATCAATTAGTACATAGTAAATCAGGGAATCAAGGATTCAAAATCACTAATGAACCAAGTCAGAAATAGGGGAATCGAAAGGTTAAAGTGAGTTTTCAAATAAAACAAGGAAAGAATCAATCATGCTTACACAAGGGAGTCTGAAATCGGTCCCAATATTCTAGAGGGACAACCAGTGTATATAAAGAATGCACAACATTGGGCGTGTGAGGTTAAATCATGGCAAAGAGAAACAGTAGTGCTGATGAAACACGATAGTCGTATAGGCTATTCTAGTAACAGGGAGAAGGAGGTATTAGAAGCATGCTAAAGAATCAAGTAAACAAGGTCTTATAGATTTTAGCAAAAAGTCAGAACCACATGGAGAAACAAAGTTTAAACAAAGATGAAAAAACTTCAGGAACTCAAAGATTAGGGGTTTTGGAACCAAGCAAGTTTAGAGATGAGAAACACATAAATCACGTAACAAGTGGCCTCAATACTCAAATGAAAGCCCCAAATTCTAGGGTTTTTACCATTAATCGAGTCTAGAGACGAAAACAAGCAAGTCAGGCAAAAAAATACTAACGAAATAAGTTCAGAAAACTCAAAGGGACTGAGACCTTAAACATGTATTTCCCAGAAAACTTCATGAAAACATAATAAAAGAAAATTCGTGCAAAATACAGTAGGGGAAGTCATAAGAACAAGGTAGAAGAAAACATAGTAGAAGAAAACACATAAGAATCACACTAGAGCATGTAAAATCAGAGAAACCCTAAGTCGGAGAAGATGAAGGGTTTGAAAGCAAACTTTTGAAAGAAACTTTGAGAAATCATTTGAAAACCTTAAAATAAACATAGATCTAGAACAAATCTAGATAAATCAGGAGAACTTCGAGAAGCTAGGGTTTTAGAAGAACCCTAGAAACAAGAAATCCTGGAAAAGTCACGATCTAAGCCAGAGAATATCACGATCAGGCTCAAAAGACCAAGAGCCACCGAAGCAAGGCCGGAGATGGCTGGGATCTTCGAATAGGTGAAGATCTGAGTGAAGAACTTTGAGGTCTAGCCTCGATTCTTCGAACAACAGGCATGCAGGAGCCATTGGAGGCAAGTACATGCCTTTAATGGCCTTGGAAGCCATGGACTTAGGCGGTTTTGGGTGGTAACCGGAGGGAGGCGGCTAGGGTTGGGTTTAGGTCTTAGAGAGAATTAGAGAGGAGAGGGGATTCAAGGGCGGCGGGTTAGGAGAAATGAGAGAATTAGGGTAGTCGTATGGATTAAAAAAGGAAGGGACGAATAGGGGTCGTTGATCTCAGAGATCAACGGCCAGGATAAAAAGGGGCCTGGGTCGGGTTATTTAGAATTGGGTCATGGGTTAGGTTTAAACGGAAGTGGATTGGGAATTTGGGTCTGAGATTGGACCTAATTTGAGGCTAAAATTGAAATAAATAGGGCTAGTATTTAAATAGTCAATTTTCCTTTGTTTAATTTTATAAAAAATAGTGAAAATGACTTTGGGGAGAAATTAAAACCAATGAACCCCTTAATAATTCATAAATTTTAATTAAAAAATACCGGAACTAATTTTACAATTATAAAATACTATTAATCGTAAAATAGGCTATGATTGCAATTATATGTAATTTAGCTTTAAAATACCAAATAAATTCGTAAAAATGTGCAAAAAAATCACCTTAATTATATTTTGGTGTAAATATGAGAATGAAATAAGTTATTCACCAAAAATGATAATTTTGGAAATAATTACTGGATTTTGTTGTATTAAAATAGGCAATTAATTGGTTTAAAAATCATTAAAAATGCCAAAACTCTTGGGTGTGCTTATATATGCACATATATGCTATTTTGGAAGTATTTTGGGTATAAAAATACTTAGGGAAAGATTGGGTATCAATAGCCGCCCCTCTTTACTCTAGAAGGATGAAAAAATTGTCGGGTAAAGATATGATGGCCAATTTTGATCGGAAGCGGCAATTTAACAAGAATTTGACCGAGCTCTGGTTTCTGAGCTGCCTACATATCCCTGGTTTTACAGGAATCAGGCCGTATGTAGTTCAGGAACCATTGACGGAGCATGCCGATGGAGATTCGAAAGAGACGGACACGATGTTTAGGTGGCAAGAGGTATTTGAAGTTTGATCGGCTGTGGGAACCGGAGTGGGATCACTCCTGCTGAGGCGGCCATCGCTAACCGATGTACCTGCAAGTGAGTAATACGGACGTATATTGTGCATAAACTTAAACGTGATGCAAGTTCCCATTGGACCATGAATGTTGTCTTTGGACGGTTAGGATGACGTCCTCGGACCATGATGTCCTGGGCCATGAAGCGCAAAATAAGGATTCGCAGGCTATGAAATGATGTTCTTGGTCTATGATAATGGTGCCTTTGAATAATGATGTGTAGGATATAAAGTGGGGTCCTCGGGCCATGGCATGGTGTTCTCGGGCTATGAAGATGATGCCTCCGAACAATGACGCCGTCGGACAGTTTGGCGGTATTTCAACCGATGAAATGCAAGATTTGGCTGTATTTCAGCCGATGCAAAAAATGTAAATGGCAATATTTCAGACGACAAAAATTTAAATAGAGGGGCGATGTTTTAGCTGATATAAAAAACGTGTAATGGCAATATTTCAGCCGACAGAAATTTAAATAAAGCAGCGATGTTTCAGTTGATGTAAAGAATATGTAAATGGCGATGTTTCAGCCGACATAAGCATAAGTATAGATGATGATGGAGATTTAAATATGAACTGACAGTCTTTCAACCAATACCGAGAATGAAATAAAGTTGGCAATATTTCAGCTGATAAAGAAAGATAAATATAAATGGCGATATTTCAGCCGATAAGGATTTAAACAAAAATTGGCGATGTTTCAGCCATGCAAGATGAAGATTGCGGTATTTCAGCCGATGCAAATAGAGGTGGCGATATGTCAGCCATGCAGATGGAGGTAGAGCTTAACCTCGGAAGGCAGAAAGGTAGCCTTATGCATTCAAGAAAATGCAGGATGGAGACAGTGCTTACTCTTGAAAGGCAGAAAGGTAGCCTTATGCAATATAAGAAAATGCAGGATGGAGACAGTGCTTAGTCTCGAAAGGTAGAAAGGTAGCCTTATGCAATGCAAGAAAATACAGTATGGAGACAATGCTTAACCTCGGAAGGCAGAAAGGTAGCCTTATGCAATGCAAGAAAATGCAGATGAAGACAGTGTTTAGTCTCGAAAGGCAGAAAGGTAGCCTTGTGCAATGCAAGAAAATGCAGGATGGAGACAGTGCTTAGTCTCGAAAGGTAGAAAGGTAGCCTTATGAAAATAATGCAGATGGAGACAGTGCTTAGTCTCGAAAGGCAAAAAGGTAGCCTTATGCAATGCAAGAAAACATAGATGGAGACAGTGCTTAGTCTCGAAAAGGCAGAAAGGTAGCCTTATGCAATGAAAGAAAATGCAGATGGAGACAGTGCTTAGTCTTGAAAGGCAGAAAGGTAGCCTTATGCAGATAATGCAGATAGAGACAGTGCTTAGTCTCGAAAGGCAGAAAGGTAGCCTTATGCAATGCAAGAATGTAAAAGGACGGATAGTAGTGAGATTTCGTAGCTGATAGCTGATTACGATATCGTGACTGTTGTGGAGGTTGTGTACGGATAGCGATTACGAATAAGTGATGATTATGAGAAGTTGCATTCTTGAGAAAGTATGTGTACATAAACATACCTGACGATATTGCAAGCCGAGTGCCTGCATCCAAAGAAAAATTGTGAGTTTTGTAAAAGGAAAGGGTTAGTTCGTTTTTCCCTGGCTTCTGGCGTTATGTAAAATTGGGGTAGCATCGCTAAACAGCAGCAATTCGAACAATAGTTATTCATGATTTAGTAAATATAATGTAAGTAGAAAATAGTTTTCTTTAGATGAACCAACAATTGCGACGTGGTTCAAAACATTGCAACCTCTCGCTCCGGAATTTTGAGGGTCCTTCTCAAAATTCTACCCCAGTTTACTGGGCTGGCACTTCTGACGGCTGCGCTGAATGGCCGAAAAATCAACTTCGGAATTTTAAGGGTCCTCCTCAAAATTCTGCCCCAGTTTACTGAGGTGGCATTCCTGGCGATAAATGGCTGAGAACTGACTTCAGAATTTTGAGGGTCCTCCTCAAAATTCTGCCCCAGTTCCAATGGTAGGGGGAAATGAATTTTTTATTAAATTGTGATCGAACGCATAGGGCTGCCTACGTATCCCCTCTTAAACGGGAATCGGGTCAGGCGTAGTTCAAGTTACATCATAAAAAAATCATAGGTGGTTACACATAGTATTGTTTTACTGCATCTAAGTTGATTGGCTTCGGCCAGACTTCTCTGTCCATTTCTGCAAGAATGAGGGCTCCTCCGCTTAGAACCCGGCGAACCATGTACGGACCTTGCCAGTTAGGAGAGAATTTCTCCTTGGCTTCATCATGATGTGGGAATATTTTCTTCAACACTAGCTACCCCGGTGTAAACTTTCTTGGCACAACTCTTTTGTTGAAGGATCTGGACATTCTGTTCTGATACAATTGACCATGGCAATTTGCATTCATCATTTTCCCATCTATAAGGGCTGACTGCTCGTAGCGACCTTTTACCCATTCTGTGTCATCCAACTCTGCTTTTTGTATGATCCTCAAGGAGGGAATCTCTACCTCGGCGGGGATGACTGCCTCTGTACCATAAACTAGCATGTAGGGAGTTTCCCCGGTCGATGTGCGGACTGTGGTGCGGTATCCCAGTAAGGCGAATGATAACATCTCATGCCATTGTTTGTGACTTTCGACCATCTTCCTTAGTATCTTCTTGATGTTCTTGTTGGCTGCTTCTATGGCTTCATTCATCTGAGGTCTGTAGGCTGTAGAATTCTTGTGTTTGATCTTGAATGTCTCACACATTGATTTCATCAAGTCGCTGTTGAGATTGGAACCATTATCGGTGATGATTGATTCTGGAATTTTGAATCGGCAGATAATACGGTCACGGCCTACCTAGCTCGGGTGGAACCAAGACTGGTGGCATTGATAGGTATTCCTTGATTCTGTTAAAGGCTTTCTGACAATCATCAGTCCATTTAGTAGTAGCGTCTTTCTTCAACATTTTAAAGATGGGTTCACAAATGACGGTGGACTGAGCTATGAATCGGCTGATATAGTTGAGCCTCCCCAGGAAACTCATCACATCCTTCTTGTTCTTTGGCGGTGGAAATTCTTGAATGGCTTTGACCTTTGATAGATCCAATTCTATCCCTCGACGACTCACGATGAAACCCAGTAATTTTCCAGCAGGAACCCCGAATGCATACTTGGCGGGATTCAGTTTCAGATTGTACCTCCTTAGTCTGTTGAAGAACTTTCTCAGATCTTCCATATGATCAGTAGCCTTCTTGGATTTGATGATGACGTCATCCACATATACCTCAATCTCCTTATGTATCATGTCGTGAAAGATAATAGTCATGGCTCTCATATAGGTGGTGCCAACATTCTTCAATCCAAATGGCATCATTTTGTAACAATACATTCCCCACGGTGTGATGAAAGCCATTTTCTTTGCATCTTCCTCATCCAGCCATATCTGATGATACCCAGCGAAACAATCAACAAAAGACTTCAACTCATGCTTGGCATAGTTGTCGATAAGAATATGTATGTTCGGCAAGGAGAAGTCGTCTTTGGGACTGGCCCGATTAAGATCCTGGTAGTCTACACAAATTCTAACTTTCCCATCCTTCTTTGGTACTGGCACGATGTTGGATAAATATGTCGGATACTCTACTACCCTGATAACCTTGGCTTTGACTTGCTTGGTAACCTCTTCTTTGATTTTCAAACTCATGTCGGGTTTGAATTTCCTGAGCTTCTGCTTTACCGGCGGAGAGGATGGATCTGTTGGCAGTTTGTGCGCTACAATGGACGTGCTGAGACCAGTCATGTCATCATACGACCAGGCAAATATGTCCTCATATTCCCTTAAAAACTCCGTATATTCTTCCTTTTCTGATGGTGACAGGTGAACAATGATGCGAGTTTCTTTAACATTTTCTGTATCTCCCAAATTTACGACCTTAGTTTCGTCCAAGTTAGATTTAGGTCTATTCTCAAAATTCTTAACCTCTCCGATGACCTCTTCTGGTATATCATCCTCTTCTGAATCTATATCCGTCTGTTGCATTGTTTCGTTGCAAGTCACAATCGTTGGTTCATCGTCAAAGTAAGTAATAGCAATGTTGTGTAAAAATAGAGTAAATGATAGAGAAAATAATAAGAGCAAGGTATATGATAAACTGAAATGCTTTGATTAAATTCATAATTGTTTGGAACATCGGAGCTCTTTTCAAAATTAAAGACAATGCGGAAAGAAAATCAGCTAGTACAAAAAAGTAAAAATGAGATGCATGGTGCTATTGTTTAGCCTTGCTACCCCGAAGCCTTTCGGGCCCTGACGGTTCTAATTGACCAATTGGTGAGGCGGTCTCCTCGGTTCACAGCTTGTATGGAAGGGCCTTCCTCTCATTCCTCCTCGAAAAGAACACAACAATCCATATCATCATCCTCCAGAAACAGATTCTTCATGGCTGCCAATGCTTCATCTTCCTCTGACCCATATATAGTATCTGCCGATTGGAAAATGTGCTCCATTCTAGGTATCGGAAGCTCCAGTCGATAGTAGGGGCCGCGCCATGGTGGCGACCAGTTCTGGAATCCTTCCCAAGTATAACCGTACCCTAAAATGAAAGTAGTGCCATGCTTCTTTAGTTTGATGGGCTTAGTGATCCCTTGGAGGTTTTTGCCGAGTCCCTTTCCAGGCTCGTACCCACACCAACTCAGGATACTTTCGATCTTGTTATCCCACCATTTATCCTTATCTACAGCGTTGACCCTTTCAATGTAGTGGTATGTTTCTCTGCCTATTCTCCTTCTACCTCCAATCATTAGGATGGTCTAGCGACTATATATGGGGTTGCTACCATCACCATGAATAATCACCTCCTGGTGATTCCATTCGAACTTCACTGCCTGATGCAGGGTTGATGCTACGGCTCCAGCGGCGTGGATCCAGGGTCGTCCTAACAGCAAGTTGTAGGATGTCGGGACATCTATCACTTGAAAGTCGATGTCGAACCATGTTGGCCCCATTTGCAAGCATAGGCTGATTTCTCCCACAGTAGACCTTTGGGACCCATCGAAGGCTTTGACATTGATGGCCCCGTCTTTGATCTCGTACAGGCTCTTTCCCAAGGTTATGAGAGTTATCAGCGGATAGATATTGAGGCTGGATCCTCCGTCGATCAAGACTCTAGTGATGAAATAATCCTCGCATTGCATGGTGATGTGCAGTGCCTTGTTGTGGCTCAGTCCTTCCGGCGGCTGCTCATCTTCGTGGAATGTGATTTTATGGCTCTCCAGCACTTGCCCTACGATATTTGCCATTTTGCCTCCAGTTATGTTGCTGGGCACATAAGCTTCGCTCAGTATTTTCATCAAGGCATTCTTGTGTGCGTCAGAGCTCTGTAGAAGAACTAGGATAGAGATATGTGCTGGTGTTTTGTTCAATTGCTCAATGACCGAGTATTCCTTAGCTTGTATTTTCCTCCAAAGATCATCGGGTCCAGTTTCAATAGGCCGTCCAGAGGCTTGCTTACAAGACTCAGCTAAGTGTTCTAGGGTGTAAACCCTTCCTATTCTAGTCATGCCCTGCGCAACAATTGTTTCTCCTGTCTTAGACTTCCCTTTCCTCCTAGCTTCAGCAGTGTAATCCCATGGTATGGCATTTGAGTGGAATGGTGTTATGTCTGACATTGCCACAGGAATAGGTACCCTTGGTGGTAACACAGCAACTTCAAAGAGTGCGTGTGCTTTTGGAACTCCAAATTCGAACTCAATTGGCCCAGGTGCCTTTGCAGAAGGAGGCGTTTCAAATTCAAGCGGTATAGACATGTTTACTTTATCGTACCTGGAGGGCTGATTCTGCACAACAATTGGGTTAATTGTAACCACTAGTTTCTTTGGTTCATCATCTTCACTAATTAAACCTATCGACCCTTTGGGGTCCCAATCATCTTCGATCTCGATCATGTGAATGTTTCCACCTTTGTGGCCAGGCAGAGGGTTGTTGCGAACATTAGGAGTAGGCTCCTTTGCTATGATGACCTTATTGTCAATCAAGTTTTCAATCTTGTCCTTCAATGAGCGGCACTCGTCAAAGGTGTGTCCCTTCATGGCATAATGGTACGCACAGGTCTTATTAGGGTTGACCCACTGGGAAGGATTTTTTGGAGTTATGGCTGGGATAGGGATGACGTAACCAGCAGATTTAAGTCTCTCATACAGCTGGTCAATTGGTTCGGCGATGGCTGTGTATTGTCTGGGAGGTCTGCGGTCAAAATTTGGCCTAGTTCTAGGGAAATTTTGGCGGGTGGGAGGTGATTTGTAGTGAGAGGGTTGAGCATTATAAGCTTGGTAGAAAGGTGCTGGTTGAGAGTATCTGGGTGAGGTGGGTTGATATGTGATAAAGGTGGAGATGATTGGTGAACGGAAGGTGAGTTTTGATAAGAGGGTGCGAGTGCTTGGTAATTCAGGATAGGCTGATATGTAAGTGGAGGTGATGGGTAAGTGTGGTATTTCAGTAGTGATTTGGCTCCCTGTGCGACCATTACGGCACTCGCATCCTTCTTTTTGGATGTGCCACCAGACTGTAAGGCCTTGTTTGTGGCCTGTAATGCTTCAAGATTAGTAACCATACCATTCTTAATGCCTTCTTCAAGTCTTTCTCCTAGTTTGATGATATCAGAGAATTTCTGACCCTCGATCAGCATCAATCTTTCGTAATATTGTGGATCCTAAGCCCGCACGAAGAACCTGTTCATCTGTTCTTCTTCTAAGGCCGGCCTGACCTTTGCAGCTTCTGACTTCCAACGAGTAGCATACTCGCGGAATGTTTTGGTAGGTTTCTTCTTCAAATTCTGGATGTAGAATACATCTGGTGCATTCTGTGTATTGAATCAGAATCTATCCATGAAATCTAATGTCATGCCTACCCAGCTTTTCCATCTCTTGGGGTCCTGGCTGATGTACCAGGATAAAGCGTCTCCCTTCAGACTTCTCATGAAGAGCTTCATATGGATCTTCTCATCATTTTCGACTCCGACCAGCTTATCGCAATATGTCCTCAGGTGGACTCTGGGATCTCCTATTCCATAGAACATTTCAAACTTGGGAGGTTTGTACCCCTCCAAAAGTTCAACATCCGGCTAAATGCAGAGGCATCCATAATTCAACCCCTCGATACCTTTGTTGCCTTCCATGCCCTGAACTCAACTGGTCAACTTCTTGAGTTCTACTGCCAAGTTTCTGATAAGGGAGTCCTTGTCATCAGACTCGGGTGTATTTGAGGTTGGTTGAGTGTAGTGGGGTGCAGTATCCACGTAGATAGAAGTGTTGTGGAGATGGTCATTTGTGGTGTTCAGTGGTTTGGGAATGAGTAGTGGAGTGTTGTTTGGAGTGTGGCATGTGTTGCAGTGTTGAGTATGAATGGGTTGTATCTATGGTTGTGGGGTGTTTTGTGGAGGTGCGGGATTCTGGGTGTTGGGAAGGTTGACATCAGGAGCGGTGAGAGAAAATGACAGGTTCGCTAAATTCCGAACCTGATCCAGTTCTTCTCGGAACTTCAATAATTTTTGCTCAAGTTGGGTAGTAGTTTCCTTAGCAACCGGGGTACCCTGAGGAATCTCAATTCTTTCAATTTCCTTTCTGGCGCTTGGATCTCCCATTCTACCTTTGTTCTTGTTCCTGTTCCGGATAGGACTCGAGGGAGGAGGAGGTGGAGGGCCCTTGGATATTGTGGAGTATGGTGATGGTGCCAGAATGCACGAACTAACCTTTGGGGAGGGGAATAAAAATAAAAGAAAAACAAAAGGTAATAAGTTAGTGCAGGTTATGAGAAAAAAACAATGTTGCAGTATTTAAACACATTGTGCAAGAATATAAATCGCGTCCTAATTTAGGTGCCTCATTGTGCCTGAGGTAGGCCTAGAGACAAATAGTTTTGGAGAACTTATAATGCTAAATGCCTCATTTTATTGATAAAAAATAAGACGAATCCAAAACGACGCTAAATAACAGAAAGTAAAATATCACTAGTGGCCATTGTCCTCATTACATTAAAATAAAGAATAAAAAGACTCCTAACTACTTGGTCCCAGAAGGACCTTCCCCAGATTTGGCATCTTTATCTCCCTCGAACAGCTTCACCAGCTCGCGTAGTCCTAGCAGCAAATAGGCTCGGGCCAAATGTCCGCCTACATTTCCTTCAGCATTTTGACAATCTTCAATCCTCTTGATAAACTTTCCTTCCAGCTCTATTAGGTCCCGCTCCAAGTACCCTAGTCGCTTGTTGGCGCTGACAACCATATCTTTCCATTCCTCGATCAACTTCTGATGGGCATTACATTAAAATAAAGAATAAAAAGACTCCTAACTACTTGGTCCCAGAAGGACCTTCCCCAGATTTGGCATCTTTATCTCCCTCGAACAGCTTCACCAGCTCGCGTAGTCCTAGCAGCAAATAGGCTCGGGCCAAATGTCCGCCTACATTTCCTTCAGCATTTTGACAATCTTCAATCCTCTTGATAAACTTTCCTTCCAGCTCTATTAGGTCCCGCTCCAAGTACCCTAGTCGCTTGTTGGCGCTGACAACCATATCTTTCCATTCCTCGATCAACTTCTGATGGGCTTCTTGTATTTTCCGGTGCTCACTTTCACACTCTCGAATTCTCTTGCGCAGTTGATTATACTTAACCCGTGCTTCAGCGTGCTCATCGATAATTCTGTGACCTCAGACGAACCCGAGCTGACCCATGCCATTGTCTTCCAACCAACCCGAATAGTGCGGTACACAACCGGTGTGATACCAGTCTGGCTCAATAGATTCTCTCCCCAAAACGAGTTTGCAGTGCCACAAGTGCTGAGCTTGGCACCTGTGAGGGCTATCATCGTCCTAGAAATCAGCCCTGAAGTGACTCATTTTGTCGACCCTTGGTATGATTTGCTTTTTTCCGGCCTGCCTCATGGCTCGGAGAGGAACGTAAGGATAAGTTCCTCTCAAACCAATTAGTATGAGAAACGGTGCATCTCGGGATCGAACAATGAATTCGTCCGTGGGGAACCACTCAGCCATCCATTGTACCTGGTCCTCTTTCAGATTTTCAAATAATTCTACCCATCCTCTGGCATCCTCTGGCTGAGCGAACATTTTAGGCATATAATTCATACGCCTTGGATGGTGGAAGGCGATGTGATCATCCCACTCTCTGCGTAGGATCTCTTGCCAGTATTCCCCTTTCTGGAGGTGTTCCATGAGCCAGAGCTGAAGTAATAAGTTGCAACCCTCAAAATGATTGCCTTTTTGTTGACAGTTGTCCAGGGCGCGGTATATCTCAGTAACGATCATGGGCACTTTACTGAAAGTCTGCCTGCCAATTCCTTCCATCAAAGTCTTGGTTACCATGGCCAGTCTGGTGTAAATCCTAGACTTTTTCATAGGGAACACCATTATTCCCAAAAAGCAAAACATAAAAATGAAGACCCTTCGGTGGATATGCCCCAATGAGGTGAGGACAAACTCGTCTGAATAGGTGCGATATGACTTGCTATGGCCGTACCTCTCGTACAGATAATCGAATGGAATGTAAGAGTCTTTCAGGCAGGTTAAATCTGGGTTCTTCTTCAGTCCCATCATCTTAAGGAAACGCCTACCCTTACGATTCTCTGGCATAAGCAAACCCGGAGTCTCCCAAGGAATGCCAGCTAAACCTCCTATTACTTCGAGAAAAGGAGTCATTTCAAGGTCCCAAAGCGGAACACGGACTTGTCACTATACCAGAACAATGTCACAGCCTCTATGATTCTGTTATCAGGCTGAATTTCTAGAAGAGAAGGAAAATTCCCCAAGTACTTGCGGACGAGCGTCTGATCACTAGAGTGGAGGTCTTTCCACCAATTCAGCAGCCTTGGATGAATATTGGTTACCATGCCAAATCTGGGGATTTCGTGCCTCATTTTCTGCAAAACAAAGCGTTAGGCCCCTACCCCACCGGGCTCGACTATTTAAACCAATAATTAGCATATCAAGCATTTAGTTCTCCAAATAAATGCACGAACATAGAGGTTTCCGTTTGGGTTTCAAGGAAACCCGGTGGACTTTGGACAAGGCTATCCTGATGAGTCATTATGTGGACAACATAACTGACTCAGCTAAGTTTGACCATGATGCATGTACAGTTTAAACAGAGTAAGGTTTCTATTGGGGTATTAGACAAGTTTCCTTGAGTGGAAAACTCAAGAGGGAAAGGCACAAAAACGTTGACTGCACCGCTGATCGACTGGTTTTACCGCAAATATGTCTTTGCCAAATTTCAGAGGAGATAATATTGGAAGAGCGCAACTACTCATTATAAGCGTCACTATAGTATTTGTTTGGCACAAGTGGAATATGATGTTGAAGATGCAGTTTACAAGAATGAAACAAATTGACATGTATTTCCACATTCATAAAATAAATGTTTACAATAATTGCTGAAAATTACAACGATATGGATGGAAAGCGGTAAATGAAAATTAATTAAAGAAAAAGAAACAAAAGACAAGTCAGTTTCGAATTAAGGCGTTAAACAAAGCAATAAAAGAAAGAAATAAAGTCACATATAACATTAAATGGTAAAAGCCTTAAAGAAATCCCCAGCAGAGTCGCCAAGCTGTCGACGCCCCCTTTTTCTAAGGCAAAATCGGGTTTACGACAATTGGGAAGACAACTCTATTCCCGTTTGGGAATTGGGTTTATGGATTTGAAGAGTCGCCACAAAATGATTATAGTGCATTAGGACACTATAAGGAAGAATTTGAGATGAAGAATCAGAGTTTGGGTAAGGGCTAGAAATTATCTCGAGGGGAAGGTGTTAGGCACCCCTCAAGATCCACTAGTGTGGTTCCCTGCCATGTTACAATTGTGACTTTAAGCAAGCAAACACAAGTAGACTAGCAAGAATTACAAATAATTGTTGCAAATGATTTGAAACTAAAACGAAGTTTAAGAAGCTGAAATTTTACGAAGAAAGTAGTTTTCTAAATAAAATAAACAGGTAAAGGGAGAGAGGTCCTACGTTTATAAATAATATGGATCACCTCACACAACACCCGATAACCGTTTATACACGTGGTGTTATCGCGTGGTCATCATATCCATATTCTACCCTTCCTACCCCGTTAAGGTATTAATGCGCGAAATGTCTCGTTACTTATCGCATTCTAGTACCCGTCCCAATCCTATCAGTCCCGAAGGCATTTGGACTACTAATCCTAAAGGGAGAGGGGTTTGGGGTCTTTTGGGAGTTTTCAAAGGATAAAATGCTAAGGCGTCAATCAAAACACATAATGCAAGTAAAGGGGAAGACAAATAATCAAATAGGGCTCAAATAAGCCTCCTTAAATCAGATAAAGCCATAGAGTTTAGCATGTCTTGCACGTACTGGTTTGGTCTTAAATTAAATAAAGCGACGAGCGAACTGGTTCAACACATATTTTTAGACGGGAAGTCTGCACTAGGCTCGCTCAAATGCAGTTGTCTAAAACTGATCTGATTGATTAATTAATCCTTAGTCTAAGTGTTGGATGGAACTACTGATTTTTAAAACACAAAAGGTTTATAAAGCAAAGTTATAGAGTAAATCGAGTTTCAGAAAAAGCATGTATTGTTTTAAAAAAGGTTTAACAGAAAAGAAATGAACATCAGAGGACATGCAGACTAATTGAAAAAGAATTTCATGAGTTTCAGAAAAATACAGATTCGTTTAGAAAAGATCTGTTACTTTACGAGCTTCAGTAAATACTATTTTCAAAAGGTGAATGCTAATTTGAATGAATGAAACGACTCAGATTAAAAGCTCCTATAGGCATGCTCTCTATGCATTATTTGATTTGGACCTTTTAAAAAGGAGTGCTATAGACATGGTATCTATATACAATTTTTGTTGTTTAGCCTAATTTCTTGCCTAACGACGTTATTATATGCAGAAATGCAAATCCCTATAGACATGGTATCTATATGCAATTTTGTTGTTAAGCCTAATTGTTTGCCTAATGACGTTATTATATGCAGAAATGCAAATCCCTATAGGCATGGTATCTATATGCATAGTTGCAGAAAACAAATGTTACATCCTATAGACATGTTTTCTACATGTGAAGTTGCACAAATCAGAAATAAATCCTTATAGGCATATTTTCTAACCTTAGTGCATAAAGGTAAACCCCCTCCCTTTTTACTAAATCCCTATGAGGTTATACAAATTATTACAAACCAGAAGAATACAACTGAAATAAAAAGTACATCAGGAATTATCAGCTACATCCGAACAGCCTAATTCAGACTTGGTGTCTAATAATATGAGATTGAGCCACTTCAGAGATCCAGATTTCCAAGGCCTTATCTTATCTAGGGTGTTTCAGATATCCAAGGGGTTTCAGGAACCCCAGGCAGTGCTTACACACAAGATGTTAATCAGAATGAGTTATGGTGCAGTGTGGAAGGGCCAACCCTCAGGTGTCTAAGTTCAGAGGGAGCTCAGGGGTCCCAAGGCAAGGCTCACAAGAGAGGGGCAGAACTTAAGTTCTAAGAATGAGTGAAAGTGTAATAGAGAGGGGTAGGGAGTGCCAAGGCAGGCTGGTGGTCATACCTAACCATGAGGTAGGCTGGCACAACCCTGACCAAACCTGTTGGCCAAACATTGGAGAGTAAGGACCTATTGAAGGTCAAGCCATGGCCTGGGTAGTAATTAGAATACTGTCAGGCCAAAGCTTTAACTCAGCACACATAGTAAGGGAATGAGGATGGGAGATTGAAAGAGCTTAGGGCCCAAAGGGTCAAGTTCATATCCATGGACAATAACTTCAGATATATTTCCATGTTTTGAACCATAGCTCAAAACACATAAGGAGATATAGGAATGGGATTCATTACAAGAAGTGTGGAGGATATAAGCACATTGCACAGAGATTAAATACTTCAGACATTAAAGCAAACATGGACATAAGAACTAGTAAGTAAACACATTGGAGTTGAGGCTAGGATTAAAACTAGGACATACCAGTTTCAGAAAGAAAGCAGAAATCTTGT
>MU761758.1:9612-35302 GCA_026770625.1 Nicotiana glauca | reverse complement strand
TTTGATGGGATACTTTCCCTCTCTAAGAAACCTCTTCCTCTCTCTAGAATTGCTCAGATGAACGTTCAAAATGAGATAGAACACCGGTTATATCGATAGGGAAGTCGTGTTAAAAATTAGAAAATTGGAGCCCCGAGTCAACTATGCGGTCACATTTGCGATCGCAGAGTAAACATGCGGTCCGCATAATGCACCGCAGAATGCTCCCCAAAAACTAAACATTCGGACTCGATTTGCGGTAAGAATGCGGTCCATATTCATGTTTTGCAGTCGCAAAGTGCACCGCAGAACTGACCTTCGCAAATTCAAAGGAAAATATGCGACGACTATGCGGTCCGCATTTTTGATTATGCGACCGCATTTCGACCGCATAACTGACTTCAATTTTAACCAGCACTGTGCCTCATTCTGCGGCATATATGCAGTCCGCATTTCGATTATGCGACCGCATTTCGACCGCATTTCTGACTTCAATTTTATCCAACATTCTGCCTCACTCTACGGCAGGTATGCAGTCCGCATTTCAATTATGCGACCGCATTCTGGACCGCATTTCTCGCCTTTATTTTGGAATCTTATTTTTGACTTTTTAATGCATCATTCAATCCAAAAAGGTCCGCGCCGCGGCGAGCTTTCTAACTTGGCACCAAGGGATCTGGGTTTTTGAGTAGGGATTTCACGGGGCCTTACACACCTACCCTTGGATAGATCTCACCACTTATGCTCATTGTAAGTTGAGCAAGCTACCAGTTTCTGAGTCCAATCCACCTGGTCGGGGACCTGGTATGGTAGCCACGGGGTTGCTATAAAAAAGATAAGGAAAACTTCTTTATGGAGTCAGTGGGAATAATATTGACAGTCCGCACTCGGACAAATCGACTCATCCATCCTCAGTCCCGTCTTCTTTATTACTGGAAATAAAGGGACGGGTGGATCGACGTCGTATAGTAATCAGGCCCTGATAATGCAAGGGCCGGTACAATCTAACAAGAGGGTTGAGGGTGAACTCGAGCCCGACTTTATCTGCAATGTACCTTATCATCAACACTATCCTCCAAAATGATGGGTGAACTAACCCGATTTCTTCCGCAAAACTCGAGCACGAATCTATCGAGAGGGCCAAATGTAAATGGGTACGTGTATACATTCAAAAACCCCTCTACATGAGACATGATGCTCTCTTCCATGGAAGGTACCTGCAGTACCACCTTTTCTCCCCGTTTGCAGTCTGTCCTAACCCCCTCGAGGTATTCCTCTCCTATTGCTGAGATGAACCTTGATGCATGTTCCCAATGGCCCTGAACATTGGGTGGTCTCTCCAATGTAAATTACCTCCTTGAGACAAAGCATCTCGAGGTTAGCTCATCGAACGCCTGCAGTGTACCACTGACCGAACGGGGAGCGGAGGTTGAACTCTCCTTTTCTTGGTGAATGGAATGGGGCGTAGCAGCCATGACTATGATGAAATAAGAAGAAGGAGGTAAAAAATTATATGATATGTTTGAATTGAAACGATGAAGTGCTGATGCAAGGAGCAAAAGCTCTACAAGAATGATAGTTGACCAAAATAGCAAAGTTCTCAAATGAGAGGAAAGGAAGCTTATATATAGAGCAAGCGACGTCTGTTCGCCTACTCTAAAGGACAATTAATTATGACTAGGTCATTATCAGTTTTGGGGAAGTGTACCAATGGGACCACCTCGGTCACTTCATAGCCATGTAATACGAATGACCTTGTCATATAGAATTTGAGCGGTCAAGATTTCCGTATCAATCTAGTCTCGAGATTGTGTCGGATCTCGAGGATCCCTGTTGCTAAAACTTTAGGATCTAAGGAGCAATCAATATCAATCCGGAATTGGGATGGTGCCTGATCTTGAGGGTCTCTATAATTCCAAGTATGGGATCTAAAGAGCCGACACCAAAATTCAAAAGGTTAGCATTGAATAAACACTAAAAATTAAAAATTGCAGACTTGAGACAAAGAGTCTCTTTGCATTCCCAAAAATACATTTACAGAATATGTCTTTACAATACTTTCCTGAGGAGCCGATACACAAAAAGAAAGGGAAGGGGAAGCAGAGTTGATGACGAAAGTCTATTCCTTACCCTTACTACCATTTGAACCACTTCCAGAATCCTCATCCGAAGTACTTGAAGGTGCTAATTCTTCCTCCGAGGTCATGGCTTTCTCAATTTTAGGATAGAGACCGACACCTTCGGTGCTTGCTTCCTCAAAGGCCGACCTCCTAGCTTGCAGATGTGTACAAGAAACGGCCTGAGCTAGCTTTTTTTCGGTCTTCTCATATATCTCTCTGGCTTGATGGTTTGTGGTGGCGGCATCTCTCTTATTTGAGGATGCCTTTTCTTCAGCCCCAAACATGGCCCAGATAATGCATTGACCTCCTCTTGATCACTTCGAAGATGATCCTTTGTCGAGCAAACTCTCCCCACAAAAGGTCTTTCTCTGAGGTCACGACCTAATTCTGCCTCTTCAGCTCGAGGATCTTGGTATCTTTAGCTGCAGCCTCATCCTGATGATTCCCAACCAGGGCATCATTTTTCCCAATCTGCAAAGGAAAAATAAGATGGTGAGCATCAAGTTATAAGAATAAAAAGATGAACACGTGAATTTCGTATTACCTGCTCAGCAAAGCTAGTCCGTACCTAGTGCACCCCTTCTGGGATTGCCCGAAGCTCACTCAACTCCTCTTCCTTTTAGGCAGAGGAAGCATATGACTTATTCAGCTCCAAGGTGAGCTTCTCGAGTTCATTCTCACGGCTTGAAATATCATGTTGGAGCATTGAAAAGGCGAGGTCATAATATTTCTTGGCCTACGATAAAAGCTGAGAAGTTAGAAAGGCAAGAGTAAGAATTTAAAGCACAAATGGTATGTAAGAATTTAAAGCACAAATGGTATGTCAAGAGTATCACCTACTTTTAAATCCTCTCACCCTTCTCGAGAGCAATGGGAGCATCGAGATCTGTGTCCTCGTCGACACCGATGAAGTAGTCCTTAGAGTATAATCCTCTCCCTGAGAGGCACCCACATCAACAACATCCCTTTCCTAGGCATCCCTTATCTCCCCAGGGGAAAATGTAGGGCCCGATTAAGAAGCCACCTATGGCATTAATTTCTATAAGGGTCTCTTCTCGATGCTGGAAAGTTTCGATTTCAGACCTTCCAAAATTGCCAGCCAAGGATTCACCAGCACGTACTATACCATGTCTGACATGAGGCTCAGGGAATGCGCTCAAACCTTCCTCGAGGGTCTCTTCATTACAAATTTGGTCCATATCGATCGTCCTCGGCTCGGTAGCTTTCTGACCAACAGCTTGTGGAGTATCAGCACTCCGTCTTACCCTTATACCAAAGGGAATTCATCATCATCATCATTCTGAAAAAGACTTTCCGCAATAGTCGAAGTCAAGATCGTGGTGTCAGTCTTAGTTAGAGACTTGGTCGATGCCTCCTTCTTGCTGTTCTTTCCCTTGCTAGGTTTCGAGGCATTTTCTTCACTAGGAGGAGGCGATCTCATCAACATGCCTTCCCTGAGTCCTACACAAGTATGTCTTATTAACTCACCTCCACAAAGAATACTCATAAAAAACATGGTAATGACAACAATGAAAAGTATATCGTGGTTCTTTGCCAGCCACCGCATTTCGGCCAAATTACAGCAAACACGCTCGTTGTAAGGAAAAGTGGAGTCTAACTTTCCGGTCCATCTTAGAAGGTTCTTAACCGTGCCGGGGTACCAAACTATGGCTGCAAAATCAAGAAATGATCGTTTCAGGAGAGGAAGAAGGGATACTGAAATGTGCTCGAGGTTGGGCCGCTTATGTTTCATCTTCCATTCCTCTGGGAATGGCATCCTATCAGCATGAATAATGTCCGAGGTTCTTACTATAACGAACCAGCTCATCCATCCCCATCCTTTTCCTCATTGACGCTTTCAAAGAATGTCTTGGCGTATCGAGGATGGAGCTTGGTTAAACCTCGAAAGAGACGGGGGTCATACAATCTAACCAAGTGATCGAGGGTGAAGTTCATTCCCTCGACCTAGTTGGAGAAATATCTAAGCATGTAAACAATCCTCTAGAAGGAAGGATAAATCAGACCGAGTGTCACTTGGTATTCACAGAAAAAGTCAAGAATCATCGGATCTATCGACAGGGGAGGAAGAATGTCATGACCCAAACCGAAAGGACCGCGACGGGCACCCAGTACCTTTCTCAACCGAGTACCAACATAACATATTTTTATTAAGTACCAACATAACATATCTTTCTTAAGTACCAACATAACATATCTTTCTTATTATATTATCATGGGTAAATGAGCCAGAAAACCCGCCAGGATATAACAAGAATAAAACACAAGGGAATACAAAATATATGATGACCCGACATGATATACAAACTTATACATGTGACATGTGGGCCTATAAGGCCGACATGAAAATTTGTAAACTCAAAACATAGGTTGACACGATCATACAAGTATCCATATACCTAACATCTGCCTACAAGCCTCTAAGAGTACATAAAATCATAAAGGTTGGAATAGGGCCCCTCCATACCAATCAATACATATCCAAAGCATGCTGACCAAATAGGAAACTCCGGGGCAAGTGGAGTGACCTTCTGCTGAGATGATAGCCTACTTGGAGGAATGTCAACATGTCTATCGGGACCTGGGGGCATGAAACGTAGTATCCCCATGCAAAGGGATGTCAGTATGAATAAGGTATTGAGTATGTAAGGCAGGAAAGCATAAACAAGAACAATAATGTTTAGAGAGATAGAGGAGATACAACCTGTTACATATGAGTGCCTCTGGGGCTAATGACATGAAACGCATGATACATATATATACATAAACTTTTAAAAAGCATATGCCTCTGGGTGGTATCTTCATCATCATATCGTACCTGGCCTCAAAGAGGACTCGGTATAAATGTAGTCGGCCATCATAAGGCTCGATAGAATGGTGCCCGACCACATGGAACTTGATAAACACAACTGATGAGTGGTTGCACAATAGGTGTCGTACCCGGCCGACTATAGTGCGGCTCGGTAGAGTAAAATAGATACTATATATAAAGTATGCCTCACTCATGGAATCATGTTCTAAACATTTCGGAGTTGCTTAAGGTCGTTACACCCTCGATTAACATTATGGACATTCATACCCTCAATATGAACCTCAGTAGGATTCAAGGATAATACACACTTGCTTAGAATAATTTTATAAGAAAGTAATAACGTGGACAACCTTAGTTGCTAGGGGTAGATCCGTTGTGAAATAGCGTGTTCAGTTCATTTTAGATCATGCCAAAAGAAAGAAGGAAGTGCCTTAACATAGCATTGAAATATTCTATCCAATCGTCAAGCAAGCTCAATATGATCTTCTTACGTCTACAATGTGTAAACCGACTTCATCGTCATCATATACGCGTGTTAAATCTCATATTTGGAAACTAATATTCTACAAGGAAACGGACAACACCTCCCCTATTTGTAATACATCTCATATGCTACCAAAAGTCAGAAACCGCCCAAACAACAACAATATAATTTACAATAAGCTCTCCAATAAGTTCAACAACCGTTATGAGCGGAAAGCTCGATTAACGATTAACAAGATATGGTTGAATCCAATTCCTTTTCCATGAATATGTCTACAACATATATAAAATCATACATATGCTTACCAAACAATTTTCATCCAAAAACATCATAATCATAATCTTCAAATATAATTCACATGCCTAGCACCTTAACCTTTATTGTCAACATCTTATTTTTAATAGATCTTTAATTAGCACAAAGATAAGATTAAAACCACAAGCTAAAACATAATAAAACAATTTATAAAAATTTCCAGCCACAAAAGACCATATATATAGCCTTAACATATCCCACAAAAAAGATAACAATTCTTTAAGTCATGTCAATTACTATCTTGCAGATATTTACTCAAACAACTCAACCAACAGATGATTGACTTATGCACAACCAAGAACATGATTTAAATACCAAAGGAAGTGATACAACTTGAATCCCCAGATGGTGTAGCTCACAACAACCCTCAATCACACCACAACACTGCAGGAGTTGTATTTTCTTCTTGAATCAACTTTTGTGCTCAAGTTGGTGTGTAAACATTTGTATTTTGCCTTGAAACTCTAATATATATGAAGGAGGTACTGATTATTAGCTTAATCATAAAGAGCAACAATAAATTTGAGGTTACTTACCTTTGAAGAACCCTCTAAAACAGCCACAATATGAAGAACTACGATCTACCAAGCACCACGGGATTTCTAACGTTGGATTCATGTTTTTATCTTAGGTTTTCACCATAGAATCATGGAGGAACCCTTGGAGAGAATTGAGGAGGATTTAGGAACTATTGTGAATGAGAAATGAGTTAAAACGACATATATGTGATTTAAATACAAGCTGAAGCTTAAACCGACTTTGTGGGTCCCATGGGAGCTGCTTGTGCAGTCGTGAAAAAATGCGAATATCACTATAGTCTGATGTTATATCGGCAAAACGTTTAATGCGTTAGAACCTAGACTCGTAGATCTTCAATATTATATGTAGTTCATCCCTTGATTCCAAGTATATTGAGAGGAAACTGAAGCTACATTTGACCTAAATTTCAGCACATTATGAATGCAACTTGTGATGACCTTTGCAAACTTTTGTTCCACAACTCGCTTGACTTAAAAACATAACACACGACTATCATAAGAATAAATTAACTCATAAATTAACATATTCATCATGTTAATCACCCTAGTATCACCCCAAAAGCATATGTTATAACATTCCAGACTTGTCGACTATCGACGAAACTTATTTTTTTCAATTCGTTTAGCACCTAAGATTTTGAACCCTTTTGGTACTTGTTATTCATGATCTTGAAGATTTGTAACCTCCAATATAACATTATGAACTCACATTACGTAATTTCAAAATCGATCTCATTTTTTAGCCTACATCAAGTGGCTTACGACGTACTCTCACGTACAAAAACATGGGATGTAAAAAAGAATCTACGGGGCCTAAATTGATGGGATATGTGTAAACGCTGAGGAAGCCACCTTTATTTTCTACTATACTTTCCTCTAATTTGGGGATCTCTACTTGCACTACCTCCTCCCATTGACAGTCTTTCTTCACTCTCTTCGTATCGGTCACCACACTGATATACCAAGACACGGGCTCGTCTCGGCCCGATTTAGAAGGTGGGTTTTCAGTGGCAAAATTGGAGTTCATGTCAAAATGGTCAAGGATGAATTGTTTGATAGTTTGAGGTATTTTTTGTTTTCCTTTGGACGGGCATGATGAAGAAGCGGTAACCTCTTTATGAGGTACCATTTTTTGAGTTCTTGCCTTGATTATAACCTAATTTCAAAGTAAGAAGATGAAGTAACAAGCACAAAAAGAAGATAGATGCAGGAAGTTGAGAACTTGGCTCTAAAAAACTTGAGGATACTGTAAAAATGTGAATGTCAAACAGTTGAGGTATTTATAGAAGTCGTTTGGGCGATATTTGAGAAGCGGAAGATCAAATCTATAATGGTTCGTGGGCTTCTCGATAATCGTATTGACAACAACCTCTACGCAGCCTTTGAGTCATGGCTTTTAATGCTCTGATGGGCTGACTTCATAATTGGAGTATCAAAGAGGCAATATAAAACGTGGGGACTATCCGTACACAGCTAAAATCGGAGAGTCCGATTTTATGATCATTATGCCATTTCACAGTTCTTCTTCCTAAGCCTCAAAGAGGAATCCAAGTTTGTCCTCGAGGGCTCCTAGTGATCGACCTCGGGGTAGTGCAAATCCGTCGCTATCTTAGACAAGTGGGAAATTCCCAAAAGGCGTGTGATTAAAGCTGATGAGGTCTACAAGAGTAGTACAAGTCTATATTGTGGCATTAGTTGTACCAGCTGCATATCTTTCTATTAAATGCATATGAACTATGTTGGGATTTCCCCTCCTATATAAAGGGGACCCTTGTTATTTCTTGCACACTTGATATTCAATACAAAAATAATAACATTCTCTGCTCTCTAACTAAAACACTCTCCATTGTCTTTCCTTTGATTTTATTGCTTACATTTATTGTGTTTCATTGATTGTTCTTCATTTATTACTCATCATTGATCATAAAGAGCCATTATTGAGGCCTTTGAAACTGTTAGTTCTCCATCGATAATTCCCAGTCAAGCCCGTTTAGCTCGACCTCGAGGCCAAGCTTAGGCCAGTTAGAGACCCCGTTTCGTAGTCATCCAATTTGAATAACCACACTGCCTCGTACTCTTACTTTACTATCTTTGCTCATACTTAGCATCTACTTCTTAATAACTAGCATTGAAATAAATCACGTATTTTTAGAACCATAAAATTAAATCTAATTGGAATTACACTTTTCGAGGTAAACAGACACATAAAGGTGAATATAGTAAATGGGGGATTTAACATGACAAACAACCTCATATCTAATGAACATAAGAATCTAAGAGCCCTAAACGACCAAATTTCCACAAATAAGCCTGATCACGTACTTGTCACCTTGCGTACACGACCTTCACGTTGTATAATTATCACCAAAGACCCAAATCCTAAGGGGTAGTTCCTCCCACACAAATTTACATAAGATACTTACCTCTCAAAGCTAGACCGTCACTCTAAAATGACCTTCTTGAGAGACACAACCTCCGAATGATGCAACTCTAGCCAAAATAACTTCAAATCATAAATAAAACTCATAGAAAACATTTCTTGTTAAAAGAGCTTCAATCTTTAACACGAACTAAAAGTCAACCCCCCAGGACCGCATCTCAAAACCTGACAAAAATTATAAAATCCAGACACGCATTCGATAACGAGTTCAATCATACCAGAATTACCAAATTTTTATTTCAATTCGTCATTCAAACCATCATTTAACATTATGGAAAATTTCTTCAAAAGTTTCCTTTTTTCCTCAATTCAAAACAGTAATTTAATGGTAAAAATAAAGATTAAGTCATGAAGTATAATCAATTCCGAGTGAAGAACATTTACCCCAATAATTTGCTTGAAAAATCCACGATAAAATAACTCACAATCGAGGTCTACAACTCAAAATACGGTGAAAATGGCTAACCCTCGAATTAGAGTAATTTTTATATTTTGCACAGTGATTTACACATCACGATAGTTGAAATGAAATTGCAATCACGAAGAAGGAATGACTGCTGGCCCAGAAATGTGATGTGCTATCGCAAACAAAACCATGCGATCGCGAAAAAGTGAACACCTGCTACCCCAAGAAGTGGACTATGCGATTGTGTATAGCTCTATCCAATCGCGAATAAGAAAAGAACATTGTCCCACAAAAGGTACTACACGATTGAAAGCAAGAAATTCCAATCGCGAGAGAGAAAAATATACCTGCTGCTAATCCATGCTACGCGAACATGGAATTGCCCATATGAACGCAAAGAAACAAAACTCACACTTACCAGATCATGGACCACACACTACGAACGCGAAGAAGGAAAATAGCTAGTCACCAAAATAGCCTACACGAACGCGGGATGAACTTCGTCATCGCGTATAAAGGGATCCCAGATATCAGAACAACCATCCAAAACATGAGAAAAACCCCGTCAAAACATACCAAAAAATTCCATGACATACCACGGACCAGTTCGAGGTCTTAAATCACACCAAAACATCAACTTTTCAATTTTTTTCAAAATGCGCCAAATTGCCCTACGGGCTTCCTAATAAAAATCCGAACATACACCTAAGTTAGAAACCACCATATGAAGCTATTTGAAAAAATAAAAAATCCATCCCGGATTCGTTTTTTCAAAATTCAAACTTCGGTCAACTCTTTTCATTTAAGATTACAAAAAATAAGAATTATTCTTTAAATTTACTCCCGAATCGCCTGAAAACCAATCTCAACCACACACACAAGTAATAACACACATTACCATGCTTATCTGGACCTTAAGTCACTGAACAGGATGGTAATTCACAAAATGTCGGGTCGTCATCTTTCAGTCAGGAAAGAAGAAGGTCTATATATATAGTATTATAGTATTTTTACCACTACCTAGGTATAATCGGTGGGTAGGTGTGATGACCCGACCCGTCGTCTCATGTGTTAACCCTCCGTTTTCCCTATTTATTGCTTCTTCATATTTCATTATCGACATTTGATGAGTTAGAGTTGAATTGGTTTGGTTTTGGTAGGAAATGAGACACTTAGTCTCTTTAAGGAAGGCTTATATTGGAAAAGTCAACCGGATGTTGACTAATGAGTTAGGGTGCTCGGATGTGATTTTTGGTGATTCGGTTAGCTTCGAGGGATGATTTTTGACTCAGGAGTGCGGTCAGAATTGATTTTGGAGGCCCGGTGTAGAATTAGGCTTGAATTGGCAAAGTTAGTATTTTGGCGAATTCCGGTTGGTAGGTGGAATTTTGATCCGGGGGTCACAATGGAATTTCGAGAGTTGCAGTAGCTTCGTTAGGTGATTTTGGATATGCGTGAAAAAATTCAGGTGATTCGGAGGTGATTTGGTTGTGTTTTTGATAAAATGCGTATTTTGGAAGTTTTGAAGAAACTAAGGCTTGAATCCGATGTGATTTAATGTTTTTAGCTTTCTTTGAAGTGTTTTGACGATTGGATTAAGTTTTAATAACGTTTTAGGATGGGTTGGTGCTTTTGGTTGAGGTCCCAGGGGCCTCGGGGTGAGTTCGGATGGTTAAACGTGGAGTTTTGGGAGTTTGCATATTGTTGAAGGTTTGCTGCATCTGGTATTCTCGCTTCTGTGGGTTTTGGACCGCAAAAGCGGAGGCGCTTAAGCGGATTATTTTATCGCACGAGCGGTTCATTGGGTTGGTAAGGTAGATCTGCAGAAGCGGACCACTCTTCGCATTAGCGGGTCCGCAGAAGCGGACTGGTAGTCGCAGAAGCGATGTTGACCTTGAGAGGAAGTTTCGAAAAAACGGAAATATAGCCGCAAAAGCGGTTTGGCATTTTTTAAATTAATATCCGCAGAAGCGGGATTTTGGCCGTAGAAGCAGTCCCGCATAAGCGGAAGCGGGATCGCAGAAGCAAAAACTGGACTGGTTAGAAGGGTTTTTATTTAATATTTCATCCGCGAGCTTGGGATATTTTCCACCATTGTTGGGCGAGCTTGAGAGCTTTTGGCGAGAATTAAAGGGAGTTTCGACTGCGAGTCGATTTGAGGTAAGTCCCTTGGCCTAAATACATGAGATTATGATAAATTTAACATAGAAATTGGTTGAAATTAATCAAAAGGGGGTAAAGCTAGGGCTTGAAGATTGGTAATTTAAAAATGGAATTTGAAGGGTCAAATGGACTCCAATTTTGGTAAATTTGATATGTATAAACTCGTGGCGAGATGAGGAATCCGGTGAGGTAAATTTTATAATTTTTCGAGAAGTGGGCCTGGGGCTCGGGTTTTGCCAACTTCGTGATTTTTGATGGTTTTCGAGTCTTTTCGATTGGGTTATATTCCTTTAGCCTATTTTAATGTATTCCTTGTGGTTTTGATCAGATTTGACGGGCGAGGAGGTCAATTCGAGAGGAAAAGGCATAGCGAGCTAGACTTTGGGCCGGCTTGAGGTGAGTAATAGGTGTAAATGATGACCTGATGGTTTGAAACCCCAGAATTTCACACCGTACCGCTATATTGAGGTGAGGCACGCACTCTATGACGAGTGCGGGGTTGTTTGGTTATTGGGGATTGTGACTTGGTCCGTCCCGGTGCTGTTTTACTGTGTTTTTCTGTTAGAACTTGTTGGAAATCATCGTCTTGGATTTGACTGTTGTATTTGGGCTTCGTGCCGGCTATTCGAATCCTTCAGAGATGGATATCACTGGTTTTGCATACTTTGCATATTGTTTACCTTTATTCCAAGGTTTCAAGTATTATTTTGCAAACTCAGCCCCTTTTTCTAAATTTGAAAACTTAAATGATATTTTAAATGTTATTTTGGGTGGTGAACTACTAATTTTTGAAAGTGCCCGAGGGGCTTATAGTGATTTCTTGATTTATGGATGGCTCGGGCTGCACGCCGCAGCAGTGTTATATGATATTGAGGTCGAGGGCCTGGTTGGTGCCATGAGATGGCTTGATTATTTGCGCTTGGGCTGTAGAAGCCCCTCCGGAGTTTGTACACACCCCCAGTGAGCACCGTCGATGATAAACATATGGTTGGCTCGGACTGCACGGCGCAGTGTGTACCTGAGTGTACCGGTATTTGCATTGCATTGCATTTTTGCATTATTTCTTACATGTTACCTGTCATGGTTCATTCTGTACTGTTATTTCATTGACTTGTCGGTTTTACTGTTAAAGCTTTGGTACTGCCTGTTATAGTTGCCTTATGTTTTTCTGTTATTTCTTATCTTCAGCTATTATTTATACTTATTAATCACTAAGTCGGAGTACTCACTTTACTCCCTGCACCTTGTGTGCAGATCTAGGTGCATCACAGGCTGAGGGAGGACTTGTCTAGCTGAGCAGCATTTCACCGGGAGCATCGAGGTAGCTGCATGGCGTTCACAGCCTTGATCCTTCCCTCCTATCCTTATCTTTCATTATTTTGTTTTTCTTAGACAGTCTTGTTATAGGATGACACTCTGTATTAGAGGCTCGTGATCGTGACACCGGATCCTGTTTTGGTTTTAGGTTCCAGTATTTTGTTGGATTTCAGTATATTACTCCGTATTTATAGTCTTTTGATAAAATGGTTTAGTAACTTAATATCTGTGTTTGAATTCTAGAACCACCATAAGTTGGGGTTATTGCTGAATGGTCGGGCTTGCCTAAAAATATGTTGGGAGCCATCACGACCGGGATTTGGGTCGTGACAAGTTGGTATCAGAGCCTAGGTTACTTGGTCTCGCAAATCATGAGCCGGTTTAGTAGAGTCTCGCGGATCGGTATGGAGACGTCTGTATTTATCCACGAGAGCCTGCAGAACCTTTAGGAAAAACTTCATATTCTTGAAATTCTTGTCGTACGACTTTGTTGATCCAAACTAAACTTCTGTATTCTATTCTCTCGCAGATGGCGAGAACCCGTGCTACCGAACGTGATAGATGACCACCAGTACCACCCACTAGAGGCCGTGGACGCGATCGTGGTCGTGGTCGAGGCAGCCCAGTGAGGGCAGTAATTGTAGATCCCCCAGCTGCCACAGTCCAGGATCAACCTCCAGCTGTTGATACGCCAGCAACACCTGTGCAGGCACCAGCAGTGCCCATTGTGATTCCTGGCCTCCAAGAGGCCTTGGCTCAGATATTATCTTTTTGCACTAGCCTGGCTCAGGCAGTCTCAGCCACTACTGTGGCAACTACTTCACAGACCGGGGGAGGTCATCAGACCCCCGCTACTCGCACACTTGAGCAGTGTGTTCAGGGATTGCAGACACCGGGAGCAGCCCCAACTCAGCCGGTAGCTCTAGTTGCACCAGTTGCACCAGTTGCCCCAGTTGCACCAGTTGCACTAGCTCCAGACTATGTAGTTCCCGCTATGCCAGAAGATAAGCAGCGTCGTCTTAAGAGGTTCGGTAGGCTCCAGTCTCCGATGTTCAGTGCTGCTGAGGGCTAGGATGCCCAGGGTTTTCTCGACAAGTGTCAGCGTATGCTTCGCACCGCTGGGATTCTAGAGACGAGTGGAGTGTCTTTACTACTTTCTAGTTCTCAGGGGCTGCATTTACCTGGTGGGAGGATTTTCAGAGGCGTAGGCCTATTGGTGCGGCGCCCCTTACATGGCAGCAGTTCTCCACTCTCTTTCTGGAGAAGTATGTACCACAGTCTCGTAGGGAGGAGCTGTGTCGTCAGTTTGAGTGGCTAACGCATGGGGACATGCCTGTGACCCAGTATGAGATAAGATTTTCACAACTAGCCCATCATGCTACTTGGATGATCCCGACAGATCGGGAGAGGATTAGGAGGTTCGTGGATGGCCTCAACTATTCACTCCTTATTTTGATGACCAGAGAGAGGGTTTTGGGTGCCTCGTTCAAGGAGGTAGTCGATATCTCTCATGATATTGAGGTAATTTGGCGTAGGGAGCATGAGGAGAAGGAGGCCAAGAGGCCTCTAGATTCAGGCAGTTTCAGTGGAGCTCCATCTAGGGGCCAGTTCCAGTGTGGTAGGGGTCGTTTCTTTAGGCCTCCTCAGTCAACTCGCCCAGAATATAGTGGGGCTTCTTCAGGTCATGGTCATTAGGGATTCTATCAGGGCCAGCGTTCACTTAGTGCCCTTCCCACACAGAGCTCTTCTCATGCCTCTTCAGCCCAGGGTTCTTCGGCAGCGAGGGGTTCCCTTCAGTCCCCTTCTCTAACACCCGGCAGTTGCTACGAGTGCGGTGAGTTTGGGCATATGAAAAGGGATTTTCCTCGACGTCGTGGTAGTCAATTTCAATAGAGGGATCAGCCCTCGTCTTCTACTCCATCTACTTCAGCACCCTCCCAGTCAGGTAGGGGTGTGGGCCAGGTAGCCAGGGGCCGCCATAGGGGTGGAGACCAATTTGGCGGTAGCCAGGCTCAATTCTATGCTCTCCCAGATAGGAGGGATGCTATTGCATCAGATGCTGTTATCACAGGTATTTTCTCAATATGCCACAAGGATGCCTCTGTCTTGTTTGATCCCGGTTCTACCTACTCCTATATGTCTTCATATTTTGCACATCACCTGGGTACGACCCGGGGGTGTCTTACTTTACCTGTGCATGTATCTACCCCGGTGGGTGATACTATTGTTGTAGACCATGCGTATCGATCTTGTCTAATGACTATTAGGGGTCTAGAGACCCGGTTGACTTTTTGCTGTTGAACATGGTAGATTTTGATGTTATTCTGGGCATGGATTGGCTATCTCCATGCCATGCTATTCTATACTGACATGCTAAGATAGTCACATTGGCCATACCAGGTGTTCCGAGGATTGAGTGGCATGGTATTACTGACTATGTTCCCAGCAGGGTGATCTCATTTCTGAAGGCCCAGCGGATGGTTGGGAAGGGTTGTCTATCGTATTTGCCTTTCCTGAGAGATGTTGGAGCTGTGACTCCTAGTCTGGATTTTGTTCCCGTTGTGAGGGACTTTCCTGATGTGTTTCCAGCAGACCTGTCGAGCATGCCACCGGACAGGGACATTGATTTTGGTATTGATCTGGTGCCGGGCACTCAGCCCATTTCTATTCCTCTGTATCCCATGGCACTAGCGGAGTTTAAAGAAATAAAGGATCAGCTGCAGGAACTCCTAGATAAGGGGTTCATTCGTCCGAGTGTATCTCCGTGGGGTGCTCCGGTCTTATTTATTAAAAAAAAGGATGGCACAATGAGAATGTGCATTGACTATAGGCAATTGAACAAGGTGACAGCGAAGAACAAGTATCCCGTACCCCATATTGATGATTTGTCAAAGGTATTCTCCAAGATTGATCTCCGTTCAGGCTATCACCAGCTGAAGATTAGGGATTCAGATATTATGAAGACTGCTTTCAGGACAAGATATGGGCACTATGAGTTTCTGGTTATGTCCGTTGGGTTGACTAATCCCCCAACAGCATTCATGCACTTGATGAACAGTGTATTTCGGCCGTATCTAGATTCATTTGTGATTGTTTTTATTGATGACATCCTGGTGTACTCGCGTAGCCAGGAAGAGAACGCACAACATTTGAGAGTGGTATTACAGAGATTGAAGGAGGAGAAACTTTATGCAAAGTTCTCCAAGTGTGAGTTCTGCCTTGGTTCTGTGGCTTTCCTGGGGAACGTGGTGTCCAGTGATGGTATTCAGGTGGATGAGAAGAAGATAGAGGCGGTTCAGAGTTTTCCTAGACCGTCTTCAGCCACCAAGATTTGGAGTTTCCTCGGTTTGGCGGGTTATTATAACCGGTTCGTCCAGGGTTTTTCATCTATTGCTTCGCCCTTGACCTACTTAACGCAGAAGGGTGCACCATTTGTATGGTCGGACGAGTGCGAGGAGAGCTTTCAGAAGCTCAAGACAGCTTTGACCACAACTCCAGTGTTGGTTCTGCCATCAACTTCAGGTTCTTACACAGTGTATTGTGATGCCTTGAGAGTTGGATCGGATGTGTGTTGATGCAATAGGGTAGAGTTATTGCATATGCTTCTCGTCAGTTGAAGCCCCATGAGAAGAAGTACCCTGTACATGACTTAGAGTTGGCTGCTATAGTTCATGCTTTTAAGATTTTGAGGCACTACTTATATGGATTATCTTGTGAGGTATTCACGGATCACCGCAGTCTTCAGCATCTGTTTAAGAAGAAGGATCTTAATTTGAGGCAGCGGAGGTGGCTTGAGTTACTCAAGTACTATGATATTACCATTTTGTATCATCCGGGAAAGGCCAATATAGTGGTCGATGCTTTGAGCCGGAAGGCGGTAAGTATGGGTAGCTTCGCGTACATTCTAGTTGGGGAGAGGCCCTTTGCAGTTGATGTCCAGGCTTTGGCCAATCGGATGGTGAGGTTAGATATTTTGGAGCCTAGTCGAGTGTTGACTTGTGTGGTTTCTCGGTCTTCCTTTTATAACCGTATTAGAGAGCGCCAACATGATGATCCGCATTTGCTTGTACTTAAGGACAGGGTCCAGCATGGTGGTGCCAGAGATGTGTCTATTGATGATGATGGCGTGTTGAGGATGATGATCTGCATTTGAGGCAGCACTACTGGTAGAGGAGAATGAAGAAAGATATTGTGAGTTATGTAGCTCGGTGTCTCAACTGTCAGCAGGTCAAATATGAGCATCAGAGGCCCGGTGGTGTACTTTAGCGGATGGATATTCCAGAGTGGAAGTGGGAGAGGATTACTATGGATTTTGTGAGTGGTCTCCCTCGTACCTTGAGGAAGTTTGATTCGATTTGGGTGATTGTGGATCGGCTGACCAAGTCCGAGCACCTTATTCCAGTATGTACTACCTATTCTTCGGAGCGGCTGGCAGGGATTTTCTTCCGGGAGATTGTTCGGGTGCATGGGGTCCCAGTTTCTATTATCTTAGATAGGAGTACTCAGTTTACTTCCCAGTTTTGGAGGACTTTTCAACGGGAGTTGGGTACACAGGTGGAGCTGAGCACAACATTTCATCCTCAGATGGACGGGTAGTTCGAGCGTACTATTCAATCCAGTATCCAGATGGCGCCGTATGAGGCCTTATATGGGAGACGGTGTAGATCTCCGATTGGTTGGTTTGAGCCCGGCGAGGCTAGACTACTGGGGACAGAGTTTGTCCAGGATGCCTTAGAGAAGGTGAAAGTGATCCAGGAGAAACTTCGTACAGCTCAGTCGCGTCAGAAGAGTTATGCGGACCGGAAGGTTCAAGATGTATCTTATATGGTGGGCGAGAAGGTCTTGTTGAAGGTTCCGCCCATGAAGGGCGTTATGAGGTTTGGGAAGAAAGGGAAGCTGAGTACGCGGTTCATTGGGCCTTTTGAGGTACTTAGGAGGATTGGGAAGGTGGCCTATATGCTTGCTTTGCCACCCAGCTTGTCAGGGGTTCATCCGGTATTCCATGTTTTTCTGCTCCGGAAGTATGTTGGGGACCCGTCTCATGTGTTAGACTTCAGCACGGTTCAGTTGGATGATGATTTGACCTATGATGTGAAGCCAGTGGCTATTTTGGGTCGTCAGGATCGAAAGTTGAGATCAAAGGATATAGCTTCGGTGAAGGTGCTGTGGAGAGGTCGGCCTCTGGAGGAGGCTACCAAGGAGACCGAGCACGAGATGCGGAGCAGATATCCTCACCTATTTGAGACTTCAGGTATGTTTCTTGTCCCGCTCGAGGACGAGCGTTTGTTTAAGTTGGGGAGTATGTGATGACCCGACCCGTCGTCTCATATGTTACCGCCCCATTTTCCCTATTTATTGCTTCTTCATGTTTCATTATTGGCATTTGATGAGTTAGAGTTTAATTGGGTTGATTTTGATCCGGGGGTCGGAATGGAATTCAGAGAGTTACAGTAGCTTTGTTAGGTGATTTTGGATATGCGTGCAAAATTTCAGGTGATTCGGAGGTGATTTGGTTGGGTTATTTATAAAATGCGTATTTCGGAAGTTTTGAAGAAACTTAGGCTTGAATCCGATGTGATTTAATGGTTTTAGTGTTGTTTGATGTGTTTTGACGATTGGAACAAGTTTGAATAACGTTTTAGGATGGGTTGGTGCTTTTGGTTGAGGTCCCGGGGGCCTCGGGGTCATTACGGATGGTTAAACAGGGAGCTTTTGGAGTTTGCATATTGTTGAAGGTTTGCTGCATCTGGTATTCTCACTTCTGTGGGTTTTGGACTGCAGAAGCGGAGGCGCTTAAGCGGAGTATTTTATCGCAGGAGCGGTCCATGGGTTGGTGTCACGACCCAATTCCCAAACACGGTCGTGATGGGGCCTCTCATAAAGACAAGGCCAGCCAACAAAACAATCAATACCTCTTTAATTCTTACTTAGTATGAATAAGTCTAAAAAATTAATAAAATTATCATATGTGCGGAAGAAAAATAATAAAATAGGGAACTATCCCGACACAGCACGACCAGGGTGTCACAAGTCACGATCATCTGGAAGGATTTTTAATTCAACTACAAGATCTGTAATACATAGATTTAAAATTTAGAATCAAAAGAATAAATCCGGTGCCGCGAATGCTGGCGGTCACCTTGCTCAGCTACGATAGCAAAATCCTCAACCAGCTCAACCCGCTACTGGGTAAACCAATACATGCATCTGCACGCGAGGTGTAGGGAGTAAAATGAGTACTCCAACTCAGTGAGTAATAAAGTTAAATAATAACTGAGCAGCAAGAAACTACGTAAAGCAAGTCATCATGCTATATAGTACAGTGTAACCCTTTGAGAAAATAGTGAAACCGTGAAATCTTTAAAAATATCTTGGCTCAGTTTAAAACCTGTTTCGAAAATATCCTTTTTTCCAACAGTTAAGCAAATGAATGCGAAATAGATAGTGCAAGTCAGCACATAAATCAGCCCCTTGGACACAACACTCCATTAACAAATAATACCAGGGTGTCAGGTAAGCAGTGCAAGAAGTAGCATGGAAGCCAATGAAATGCGAGTGCTGAAATGTCATGACAAATAATACAAAATAGGGGCAAATGCATAAGTGCAATGCAATACATATGACGGTACACTTTGGTACCCGTTGCGGCGTGCAGCCCGATCCATTTAAAGTCGACGACGCTCACTGGGGGTGTGCACAGACTCCGGAGGGTCTCCAACAGCCCAAGCGCAAATAATCAAGCCATCTCATAGCACCAACCATGCCCTCGGCCTCAATATCAATACAATACTACTGTGGCGCGCAGCCCGAGCCATCCATATATCCATAAATCACTATATCATTGCTGCGGCGCGCAGCCCGATCCATGCTCAATCCAGAAACGCACATATGCCACTTGGGCAATATTAAAATAATAGTTCTCACCAAAAAACGTCAACAAAATATTGTTTTAGTTTTCAAATCTTAGAAAAACGGCTGAGTTTGCAAAATAGTATTTAAACCTTGGACCGAGATCAAATAATATGCAAAGTAATGCGAAAACAGCGATATCAATCCCTGAAGGATTCACATTGTTGGCACGAAGCCCAAACATGAGAATCAGCCCAAATTATGATGATAACAAATAGTTTCAGTCAAATACGTAGTAATTTCATCAATCAGGACGGACCAAGTCACAACCCCCAACGGTGCTCTCCCCACGCTCGCTATACGGCATGCAAGTCACCTCAATACACCATTATGATGTGCAAATCCGGGGTTTCAAACCCTAAGGATATCATTTACAAGTATTACTCACCTCGAACCGGTGAAATCTCTAGCTCACGACGCCTTTGCCCCTGAAATCGGCCTCCACGCACGTCGAATCTAACCAAAATTAGAGCGAATACATCACAATATGCTAAGGAAACAATACCCAATCGAAAACAATCAAAAAATAGCAAAGATCTCGAAACTAGCAAAACTCGAGCCCCGGGCCACTTCTCGAAAAATTATAAAATTCACATCATCGGATTGCTTATCTCGTCACAAGTCTAACCATACAAAAATTATCCAATACCCATAACATTTCGACCCTCAAATCCATCATTCTATCCAAGAGGGTTTTCTATACTTTTCCAACAAAATTCGCGGATTAAACACCAAAACTTGTGATAGATTCAAGTTATACAATCAAAATTGAGTTAAGAATACTTACCCCGTTGTTCTCTCCAAAAATCTCCTGAAAAATCGCCTTATCCGAGCTCCAAATCGTCAAAAATGGCAAATGGGACGAAGTTTGGACTTTATTCTGCTGCCCAGGAATTTGTTCTTTGCGTTCGCGGTGCTCCTCTCGCGTTCGCGAAGAACAAAGTTCCAAAAATTTATTTTCCAAACTCTGCTCGGACAGCCTCTAGTGTAATGGTCATAACGTTTTACACACAACTCCAAATTACTATTATAAAATGTTTCTGTAAACTAAATTGAAAGAGCTACAACTTTTGTTTTTGAATAATCTCCAAATTCATTGTAGATTGAGAGATACGAGCCTCCAAAGTAAGACCTGCGCAACAGAATTGCCTCTTCTTCGCGAACGCGAGGCTCTCTTCGCGAACGCGAAGAACAAAACCCCATAAGCCAAATCCTTTTTCGCGAACGCGAGGGAACCATCGCGAATGCGAAGAACAATACCAGATACCAGCTTCGGCCATTGCAAAAGAGTCTGAAATGATCCGAAACCACCCTGAAACACACCCGAGGCCCTCGGGACCTCAACCAAACACGCCAACATATCCCATAACATTATTCAAACTTGTTCCAACATTCGGAATGCTCAAAAAAACATTAAAACACTAAATTTACATCGGATTCAAGCCTAACAATTTCAAGAACTTCTAAATTTCATTTTTGATCAAAATCCAACCAAACCATGTCCGAATGATACGAAATTTTGCAGACAAGTCAAAATGACATAACAAGCTGCAGCAACTCTCGGAATTCCATTCCGACCCTCGGATCAAAATCTCACCTATCAATCGGAATTCGCCAAAATACTAACTTCGCCAATTCAAGCCTAATTCTACACCGGACCTCCAAAATCAATTCCGATCGCACTCCTAAGTCACAAATCATCCCTCGAAGCTAACCAAATCACCGGAAATAACATCCGAGCCCTATAACTTATAAGTCAACGTCCGGTTGACTTTTCCAACTTAAGCCTTCCTTAAAGAGACTAAGTGTCTCATTTCTTATCAAACCCAATCCAAATCAACTCTAACACACCACATACCGATAATGAAACATGAAGAAGCATAAAATAGGGGATACAGAGCGGTAACTCATGAGACGACGGGTCGGGTCGTCACATCCTTCCCAATTAAACCAACGCTCATCCTCGAGCGTACCCAGAGTTGTCCTAGAGGCCAACCAACATCTTAATAACCTTACCAAGCATATACCTGGGGGTGATCACACGTCACCCTATCTCATATAGGTCCGATAACACAATATAGCTGAAATTACCCAATCCAGTCTAGCCCATAAATCATAGAACTACCTTCTCACTTCTGAGACCATCAATACGATCAAAACCTCACGCCTATACTTTGAATAGTCCCAAACCAGCTGTAATAACCCATACTTGCAACCTCAGGTACAATCATATGATATTCTACAAACTCCCCAACACTCGAAATGATAACTTCTATTCACAGCAGCTACCCACAACAACCAAATACCGATAGGAACCCCTCTTATTTAGCTAAAGTCTTATTCCAACACTTTCATATACTGCCAACGATAAATGAAACACGCAATATACCGTAACCATTTCTCAGATCAACCATTCATGAAGCCACTTCCGTTTTGACTAATACCACAATAACTTTCGGGCCGAACCTCGATATTATCCTTCTAACAAGATGAAATCAAATCTGTTCGTATTCTTTAATGACCCCAACGATGACCTCTAATCCAACACACCACTCTGGTGATATGACACCTCGATACAGGGCTAAGCCACCACTTGCATAATACGCGTACCAATAAGAAATGGTCTGAACATCCTCAAATCATGAAAAATGACTCAAACGAAAGAGTTGTACTTCAAGCTTATCGGTACCATCACAACACGAGGCTAAGACCCCGTCTCACATCATAGATATAGAATACCTGAATCTACCCCGAAAGGTCATATATCCATGTAGCCTCGCTACAATGCGCGATCCTATCCAAACACTGTTACACATGAAGCACCTCAAGTCACTTGCTCAAAATCGACAGCTACACATAATTTGATGTCTGAAACCAAAGCAATTCATTACACCCGCAATGAAACAAATGACATACGACACGCAACCCGATAGGTGATATCCAATACTCCATTTACCAAGCAACACTCAATTACTCTTCTCGCTCAACTTTCTCTATGAATCCTCAATAGAACCGCACCACATGTGCCCATACCCGACAAATCATAACGTCTCACAACACAGAAATGCAACTCATAGATCTCCCCAGATCACTAGCAAGTTCACTAACGATCGAATCAACCTATCCCTCAACAACACAACTCGGGACTAACCAAGCTAACTCAAGCTAAATACATAGCCACATCGGCCTGCCAACGAACTCCATACGAAGAAGCCTGAAGCTGCTCCTTCCACTACTATAACTCATGTCAGAGCCGTACGATACGTGCCCGGCACCAAATAAATAACGAAATCCACAATCTCGCCCGGCGACATGCCCGGCCATAAGAAACGCATCCGAAAAGTCCCTCAATATTGGAACTGAATGAATGGTAGAAACCTCTGCACTGACATCCGCCACGAAGGCCCAATTAAGAAAAGCAATCCTTCCCAGCCGTCCGCTGGTCTTTGGAATACAAACCACTCTGCTAGAACATAATCCGATGCACCTCGCCACGCAATTTATGGCATTTTCCGACATAACCCATAGCACAATAGTCTAGAATAAACCAACACTGAGACAACCGGTCTACACCCCAATATCATATCCAGAATCTAATATATCAAGCAAAGAAAGATCCACTCGGGCCTCCAAATCCCAATAGGCGCTAACGGTATCCACAACCACTACATAGCCTGAACATGAGAACTCCCAGTCTCCAACTCCATATAGCACACGAAACACTGTACATGATCCCAAATTTCGCCGTATGAATACATATTACATCTCAAGTACCCAATCATTCCATTAAAGATATTCTTAAAATTCCCATGTGCCATCAAACAACTCAAACATCAGCAGTCGATCTAACAAGAAAGCGCCGCAATACTAACGAAGTATCATCAGTTAAGTCACATTACCCCTTTCCGAGACAAATACTCTCGTCAAATCATTTCCAATTAGCAGTATCATTTCCTTTGTTATCTGAGGCTACTCTTTACTTAAGAGTTTTATGAACTTCTTTTCAGAACTAAACTGTAACTCACCTAGTCAACAACTTCCACTAATCCCATTTGGAAGAAAATCATTACTCATTTCATGCTTTGCATGCCCATAGAAGATATATACATCTCCAAACCACGGTAAAACCTAACAAGAATTCTTCCCCAATTCCATTTGCACACGCTAAACTGTCAGGATTGAATCCTTCTAACTAGACCAGACTAGACAAGCTGTCAGCACTCAAGAGCTTTGCTACACAATACATGTAAGGGCTCATTACCTCGAACACATACAAAGAAATTAATCATATCCTTACCATACCAATTCGGTCCACTATCAAGCTATTCCATCTATCTGATTTCCTTTGTAATTCATCATCCACTTGAAATTCCTTCTTGTTGTAGCACCACAATGCCTCAACCCAGGCTTACCACACGAGACCCATGCACGAGACCACACTGTCTAAGACTCATAAGCCACTGAATACTCGCTCAAATGTTCCCAGAAACACCACATTCCCAAAATAATCTACTATGAAGAACTTCCTGCGAATCTAAATCCGGTACCTTTATTTTCCTGATACTGATGCATAGAATCGCATAATTAACATAAAAATACCACAAGTCTTGACATTTTCCAATGAAAACACAGTGTCTAACAACATACACAACCTTAAGACACCTGGTTGTCACATGTAGAATCTTGAACACATTAGAAACATTATCGAAAGTCATTCACTCTTATTCAAATTGCAAATTACCTGACCCAATGAACAGAGTCACTCGTGCCTTATTGGCACTCCGATAACACCAAATGAGATCCTTATCCCAATACAAACAAACATCTTCCTGCTCCATGCACTGAGCATTTTTACCAACAATAGCTTAAGACATCCTCTGATTCTTAAACATCTACGAGGAACCATATAACCTTTGTCAAAATTTTGCTTTGCTCGTGCCATCCTCGGCTCAATTTCTGCAACCAGAACTGATTCGCCAGTGTACCTCAAAACGGAACCAACATAGCACACAACCGTACAATCAGCTAATCAACAACAACCTCCCCAACTTGGCTCGAAGCCATATATAAGGACACACTCAATAACCCATAATACTTATACTCTAATGATTGCACAGTATCATAGTGAGATAAAACTCAAATCATCTACCAGCTGTGAAAACACAGATCATCTAGTACTGTAATCCTCTGCAAATCTCGCATTTATCCCCACATCAGTTGAGTCCACTCTCTTAACGACCCAAATTTTCAAATTTCAACACGTACCCTTCAATTACACATGAGACCTCTTAACATACACACGAGGGATCATATAACTTAAGAACACTCCGCAGGACATAACCCACCTGCTTTGCCTCAATTAACATTTCTGCATACCTTCCACCATCATACACATTACACAGTTATTTAGTCTTCCTGGGTCTGAACTCATACCGCCACATGAAATGCACTACACTCCCCAACTAGGAGACAGGAAAATATTCTTCACGTGCCCATAACTTGGGATACACATCAAATGACAATAGAAATCGAACACTTAACAGTTCATCTATAATCCGGCAGACTTCTTCGTCACTACCAAGTCATATAGATACATCTCGCAGTACTAACATACTCATCACATGAATACCAAACCGCCATTCTGGCTAATAGGGACAATACCGAACATATAAGTTCAAAACACTTGCTCACACAATCAGTACCTTGGTGCTCAAGCCATAGGCAAAGATAAGGCCTCAAAGTCCTCCGGGCTGGCAAAACATCAAACTCACAGAGATCACATCTCGCCCCTTGATCGGGGAATCACAAGCCATCAAGGCACATCTGACTCTGAGCGCTCACGTGCGCATACAGACGTGTGGAAGAAATTTCAAGAGTTATATCTCAAGCTAAATCAAGTACGCACGATAAGAATTCCAAGAAAATGAAGTTTTCCTAAAGGTTCTGCAGCCTCTCGAGGATAAATACATACGTCTCCGTACCGATCCACGAGACTCTACTAAACCTGCTCATGACTCGTGAGACCTAGTATTACACCCCATTTTAACACGGGTCAAGCTAGAGTATAACATATTGGTAATCCTAAAGGTTTAATTAATTAAAGAGTTATTAGAGAGAGTCGCCACCTAATTGTTTTAACAGTGAATTAGGACACCAATTTTAGCTAAATAGTGCTTAAAATTAACTCT
>MU761752.1:10129-41515 GCA_026770625.1 Nicotiana glauca | reverse complement strand
CATATTCTCGCACATTTGGCATTTTCTGGTAATGTGGTGAGCAATAGCTAGAATTCTTTCTCTGATTATGCCTTTCTCCTGCAGTAACCGCCCTATCTGTTCGGCCCTAGCCTTCAGAGTCTGCTGATTTCTCTCCTGAAGTTGTTGTAGATTCATTTCTAATTGTGCTAAAGCTGTATAATAGAGTTCCCTTTCAACCTTGAACTCTTTTACTTGTTTGCTCATTTTGTTTTCTGCGATAATGACCCTTTTCCTCAATCTGGCAACCTCATTATCATGTTCCTCTTTCAGCTGTTGAATCATGCGGGCTTGTTCTTCTGCATTTTTAGCCAACTGTCTTCGAACCTCAGATAGTTCCCTTTCTGCTTTGTTGAGGTCAAAACTATAATCATTTAATTTTCGCCTTAAAATGTCTATAAGCTTTGTATCTTTGGCATTCCTAACAGGGGTTTCAGCTGCTATCTTCATTTTCTGGATTTGTGCTTGCAAGGCTTCATTTTCTCTGGCCAATTCCTTTTTCTCGCCCTCATCAGCCGCAGCTTGCATACTGTTTTCAAATTTAAGATTTTGGACTTGTTTCTCTAGCTTGATTATTTTTGCCCTATACTCATTCTCTTTGGCTAGCCAAGCCCACTGTTCTCTCGATGATTTAGCAAACTCCTGGATATGAGGTCTTTTAGCTGGCCTTTCATGCTCACATTCTCTCCTATACCAAGCAGAGTACTCGGGCGATATTTCGCCTTTGGTCAGATCCTTTACGCAAGTGTCTGACTTCAAGTATTGACATTCATTCCAAATCTAGCGTACTTTTGCTTCAGGGAATTATCCTTCAGGACTAATCTCAACTACCTGAGTACTAAGATCACCGTCCTTCAGCACTATCTGGCATCTTCCAAGCTGCCTCAAAACCCGATATAGAGCATAGGGTTGAATGCTTTTGAGACCCATCAAGAGGATATGCGGCCTTGCTGCTGGCATGTATATGATTTCCTTAACAAGTAGCCATCCAAGCGTCCATTCTATTTGGCTAGCAGTAAGGGATCGAAAGTATGTTGTCCAACCCGTGAATCCTTCTGGCAAATTGACCCCTTTAATCCTCGTATAGAACTCTTCTATGCATGTTTTTTCTAGAGACCCATAACTCAAAAACTGAGGGTGATGGCATAGGTGCTCGGTCATCTACATTTGTAGCAGTAGATTGCAACCTTCGAAGAAGTCTTTTCCGGCTTTACAGGCTGTAAGAGCGCGGAAGATATCGGCTAATATCATAGGTGCAAGAGTGCTTTTGTGAGTATTGACGACCCCGGCTATTTTTATGTCAATGTTTCCATCTTTCCTTGGAAATATCACCAGCCCTTGAAAAACCACCATGAAAGCGACACACCTATGCTCCTCCCATTTTTGGCGGTTTCCATTACTACATATCTTGCTTTTTGGGTTATTGAACCCCCCAATATGGCCATATCTATGGTATATGAAGTGTGAGGTGCAAAAGCCATTTGCCAGATCTGCATTGTGAACCATTCTACGTATCTTTAGGGAGTCTAAAAATCTGTGCACACCTACAATTCTCGGGGCCACTAAATATTTGTCTTTTAAAGGAACCTCATCTTTCCCGATATACCCAGCCATTTCTTCTAATGTTGGAGTAAGCTCGAAGTCTGAGAAACGGAACACATTGTGTGCCGGGTCCCAACACGTCACTAATGCTCTGATAATATTTTCCCGAGGCACAATTTCTAGCAAACCGGTAAGCCCTTTCAAATATTTCTTAACTTCATCTTGCCCTTCGCTTCCTAAATCATTCCACCACAGACGTAACTCCAAAGGGATCTTATTCATGATTGAGAAAGGTTCATTTTGAGTCGTGCTCATCCTGCACATTTATTAAGGTGATTTAATCACTTATTTATGACCTAAAAGAAAAAGACACTATATATACTTTTTTTTTTCAATTCTGATTTCCAAAATAAAGCCTAATTTTCTGATACGGCCTTTCAGCATTTCAAGGAGAAGATTTTAAGGCTGTGTCCGTCAATTATTTTTAAAATTGACTCAGGGTGGCTGTTTTTGCAAAATGATCTTCCGGCGTCCCTTTGAAGGACTTTCGGCTTATTTTAAACAAGAATGGCATCACCCGACTTATTAGAACAAAATTTAAAATTTGACATTTTTTTTTTGCTATTTTTTGCAAAAGGGGTGGTTGGACCCGATGAGGGTTGCCTACGAATCTCACATCCGGTGAGAATCAAACCAGCGTAGTTCGGGCAAATTAACGAACTATTTTAAAACAAGACTCTTTTTTATTTTTATTTTTGGAATTTCAAAAGCAAATAACAAACATACTTTCAAAAGCAATACTCTTTTTCATTTTCATTTTTCATGGCAAGACAAAATATTTTTCTTTTCTATTTTTTTTTTTAAAACAAGACAAAATAACGACTCTTTTTTCCTTTTTTATTTTTAACAAATAAATAAACAACCTATTTTTCCCAAACTAAAATAAAGACTCTTTTTCTATTTTTCCTTTGCTTTTAGTAAAACAAACTATTAAAAACAAAATATTTCTATTTTTTTTTCTTTTTTTTCGGAATTTCGGCAAAGTTTCGACAGCATTTGGGCATCAGTTTTTCTAAAACTAAACAATTAATTCTTTACACTGCTATTTCTCTCTTTTTCTCTTTTTCTCAATTTCACAAAATTTTTGATATTCAAAAGCCGGTCAGCATGTGGGCCCGAGACAAATAAATGCAACACGTAAAATGCATCATGGTGGTCATTTCATTGACGGTTACCTGTCCTAGACGGACCCAACCTATGTGTTGAGTCCCCTAAGTCAAATGCAACATCATGCAAATAAACACTCCTGTTAGGGATCCAGCATGAAGTCAAGTTATTCTAAGTTCAAAACCTGGGTATGTGTTCTAGACTGTGTACCCAAGCGGACAACTCGAGTCGAGGAGGGGGCTACGTACCGGGGACCTGCGGGATTGTCCGGCTTACTAACTTGTCCAGCCTCTTTCTTATTTCAGGGTATTGACACTAACAGAATAGGAGTCTCAAATAGTAAGCACATCCCCTGAGGTGAGAAGAGAAGGGTTTCGGCACAGTTTATATATAGTTCAAATAATATCAAAGCGATAAAATATTTAGCACAGTAGGCATGGAACATGTAAGAAAATCAGATATAAACAAATACAACAATTATTCTGAGCTCGAATTCTTAAACCCTGAACCAAAGTTCTGAGTTTGTTGTCCCCAGCGGAGTCGCCAGAGCTGTCACACCTCCTTTTTAAGCTACTACACCCGCAAGGGCGTAATAAAGAAGTTTTTCCACTTAAAGGACAATCAGAACGGGATTTGATTATTGAAATTCATAGTCGCCACTTGGGAGATTAATGGTGTCCCAAGTCACCGGTTGAGTCTCGAACCGAGGAAAAATATGACTCTGTTAATAGTCTGCGAATCAGGAATCCGAGTAAGGAATTCTGTTAACCCGGGAGAAGGTGTTAGGCATTCCCGGATTTCGTGGTTTTAGCACGGTCGCTCAACTATTGTATTTAATTTTATCTGATTTTAAAGCATGTTCTAACCTATGTGCATTTTATTAGTAACCCGCCTTTATTTATTTATTTATTTATTTATTTAATAAGAATCGCAACGTCGTAAAAATGCATCTCGAACCACGTCGCACCAGTGCACCCGTAATTTTTGACACATTTCGACTTCGTTGAGATTTAGATTTGGGTCACATAAATGTGCACCCGAGTTTTAAGAAGGTAAATTTATTAAAAATGCGCGCCTAAAATGACTACGCATTTATTATCTTTGGGAAAACAGTAAAATTCGCTAAACGGTTCACCCGAATTCTAAGTATTATTATTTTTTATAGCAACTATTGAGGGCCCCACATTTATTTATTTTTGTTCGATGAGGCTTGTCTCATTTTGTTTAAAAGGGGCAAACTAAAGTAACTAGGATTTTCTATTTGTGTTTTTGTCTTTAAAATAACATAAAAGGGTCCTAACTATTTTAACAAGTTCTATTGGAGCTCCCAGCTTTTTGGGTCTAAGGCCAGCCCATGCTAGAAAGGCAGAGAAGCCCAGTTAGGGGTCCAGGGAACGATTCCCAGCAAGCATAATACAACACTCATATAGAGCAAGTTCGCATTAGAATGAACAGGGCTGAACAGGTACGAGTTTGGGTTATCTCTCAGCTGGGCCCAAGAGCGAGCCCAAATGCCTGAATACATTTCAAACACTGGAAACATAACGTTTATAAAATAGCACCCAGCGTTAATTAACCAGAATTTAACTAACTAATTAATCAGACTTTAAAACTGAAATGAGCATGCTTCAATATTATCAATACTTCCATTAGTGACGTTGATTCAACCCACAAGTTAGCGTAATCTTCTAATCATAATATCTCAAGTATTGATACAAAATAACCTGTGTTTCTTTTGTCAAATGCATTCCAAACCGAGAACAACTCAAACTGTTGCCTACCATAAACTACCAAGAGAAACATGAGTCCACATCTTGCATTTAATTAGTACAAATTGCTAAGTCACCTTCACTACAACCAATGGATCCAGCTGAACCTGTTTTTTTTTTTAGCATACAAAGTTACTTGAGTTGATTTTATTTCTACTGGAGAGGAACTACTGAATGAACTAGTAAGCAAACAGTCCAGAATAGTCCATACAACACGTAGTCCAAACAATTAATATAATAACGCAAAAAAAAACAAATACTAAGCATTTATTTAACTAGCAACTATCGACAGTATTTAGATGAACTCGGATCTGCAAGTGCTTCTGTTTCAATTCAACTCAAGGTTACATTAGGGTGGTTCAAAAGTGTACCAGGAGATATAAAATGCAATGGAGAAGAAGAGAAAGTCAGTGATAATCAATGTAGCAGTAGCAGTAACAGTTCAGGACAACTTCACATCCCAGCAAAAATCGACCAACACAGCAACAAGGAAAGCAATCTCGAGTCCAGAAACAACTCCAGAACCCAGTAGAAGACTCAAACAACACAATCAAACTCTGAAATTACTCAAATGTACACAAACTGACTCGAAATGACTTGAAATGCTTCTGAAGTTTTATTGGAATAGAACTTAACCCAAAATCCACCTCAAAAAACTCAAATGCACCAGAAATCAACCTATTGAACCTCTGAAATTTTAGGAACTAGAAAAATGCAAATCAGCCATTGAAAATCGCAATTGACTTGAATTAGCTAATAGAACAGTAATTTTTTTTATTTTTTTAATTTTGGGATTTCTATTGTTTTTGGACTTTCAAGGTTTGAATTTCAAATGTAAATCTGAAATTTAGAAAGGAAATTTTTGGGGGGGAAAATTTGGAGGCTGAAAAAACTTATTCAAGGCATAGTGATGCCTTTTTATAAGCACAAACTAGAGTAGAAGGTTCTAGAAGACACTCACACTTTTTCCTTTTTTCTAATTTTCAGATTTCTTTTATTCAACCCTTTATTTTTAACTTGTTATTCAAGTTACTGCAATGCAAATGCAGAAACTTACACTAAGACCCTATTTGGAATGTTCTGGAAGGTTCTACCTTAATCTACCCTACTCCTATGACATTGTAAATGCCTATAGTACCCTTACTTGCATTCTATAATTACAAATTTGGCAAAATATATCATTTTTGATACCTAAAATACCCCTGACAAACCCTTAGAATTGACAACCCCAGTTAACTAAACAAACCCCCTACCCTTGGTCAAAACTAACTAGAGTCAGCTATATCCAAACAAACTACTTTTAATACTATTTTAATTGACACTAATTAACACTAATATTGAGCTAATAAACAACTAAGTACTGAAATGAATCTGAAACAATCCCAAGCAAAACAAATAAACATAAGAATTCAATTTATTTAACAAAGTCAATTAAACAGAACAATTTATTAAAACCTGAATCGAACTAATACCTAAAATCATAATAGAATATATAGTAAAGAATCAGAAACTAAAACACTTAAACATGTATCAAAGCGGATTCAAAATAGGTTTAAACAATCAAACAAAATGAAACTAAAAGCTAAAACAAATACTGAACAAAAATCAAAACCAAATCGAACAAAACTTACTGATCAGAGAATCTGGATTAAAACTCCTAATTAAGGACTAACACAAAAGCATGCTTAAAAGGGGTCACAGTACCACTTATGTCAGAACATATTATTGGCATTGAGGAATTTAGACTAATCACTTGAAATTATAACAAATATGAAAGAAACAAATTAACTATTCAAGAAACGCCACAGAATTTAACATGTAGAAAACAGAAACGGAGAAAGAAATGCAATTAATAAAGAATAATGAAAACAAGAAACTCACTAAGAACTCCGGCCAGCCGCTGACGTCCGAATCTTTTAGGATTTTTGACATGTAACATCCCCAACCATGTGTTTTCACAAGAAAACACCTGGTTAAAGATATTACGATCAAAAATCACAAAGATTTTGGGTTAGGGTTCTTGGCCGAAAAATTTAAAAATCAAACTTGAATCGTTCCGGCCAGATTCGAGGAACACGGCTTGGATATTAGGGACGAGAAGGTTAAGGCGAGTCTATGGTGTTATTTTGGGGTTATTTGGGGTAACCGGCGTTGTGGCCGAAAAATCTTTGGGGAAATATTCGACGAGCTAGACCGGGATTTGAAGGAAACGGGTTGTGGATTCGAGATGAGGGGGATGAGAGGAAGTTGGGGTGTTAATTTTGGGTTGAACGGAGAAAGTGACGTTCACCGGCGGCGACTCCACCGGCAGAGTTACAGAGAGATACGAGGATGGAGGTAGACGGTCTTTAGGGTAATACATTACACTCAGACAATTATATTTAAAGTGTAACAATCAACTGTGGCCGTTGGATCTAGGAAATAAACGGTCCTGATTGATCTTCCCTAAACGGCGTCGTTTCAATTTGGACCGGGTGGGCGTAGGCATTGGGCCTGTAACAGGCAATTGTTTTGGGTCCACGAATTTGCACTATGGACAGCCCAATTTCGGGTCTTTTACACAAGACCCCCTTTTCCTTGTATTTCTTTTCTTTTATTTTGTTTTACAAATTTTTTTCTTCTTTTTTTTTTAATTGTTTTCTCTTTATTTAATTTGTGTTTTGTGTATTTTTTATTTTGTATTTTTTGTGTTATTTATTTTTCGATTTTATAAAAATGCTAAAATAACCATCACAATCAAATTGACTCTAACAATTATATTTCTTAATTTTAATTATAGTAATTATTAATTTAAATGCAACCTAATACAAATTTACCTAAAAATGCCAAAAATATTATTTTTTCTATTTTTCTCCTATTTTGTTCTAAAACAAATTAATACTAATTAATACTAAAAATGTGAAATTAAATTCCTAATGCAAATGCATATTTTTTAATATGAATTAACAAAAATGCAACGATTATCAGAAAATGACACCAAAATACACAAAAATTGTAAAAATAAAAAAAAAACATTTTTTTTTGAATTTTTGGGAATAATTTGCTTAGGGCAAAAATCACGTGCTCACACAAAGGGAAGACAACTCAAGTTACAAGGGAAAGCAGTTTCGAAGGAAGACAACTCAAGTTTCAAGGGAACGCAGTTTCGAAGGAAGACAACTCAAGTTTTTTTGAAAGACAACTCAAGTTTCAAGGGAAAGCAGTTCCGAAGGAAGACAACTCAAGTTTCAAGGGAAAGCCGTTTCGAAGGAAGACAGTTCAAGTTTCAAGGGAAAATGATTCAAGGTGCAAAAAAAAAACAACAGTGTCAACTAACAAGAGAAGAAGGTTCAAGATCAGCAATCAGGCTCCCACCTGGAAAAAAAAAGTGAAATTCAATTCAGAATGCAATTCAGGTCAGCAACAAAACAAGCTCGCGTCAAGAATGCAAGTTAGCAGTCCAAGATGATCAATAGAAGTTCGTCACAATCCAGAATAAAAATACAAAAACACAAAAAAGAAAGACAAGAAGTGAATCCAAATGCAGAAGTTAAGCTGCTCAAGACAAGGCTGAGGTCACAAGCTCTATATGTCCTGTCTTGGTTTGAAAAGTTGAAGAAGATTGAACAAACACCTGCAGCTAACAAGCGTCAAGATTCAAATCAGGGTCCACATGAAGAACCAACCAAGACTCAAGATCAAACTTCAGAAGACTCATAGGTAAGAATCTTGTAACTCGTAGCTCATAGACTTAGTTAGTCTTTTATATTTTTGATTTTGATATAATAACGAGACCACAGACCGGAGCCTTGGACGGAACCTCACTCGACTCTCATTCACTTCACACAATCCATTACCTCATTCACTTTTAAACTACACATGGCCTGATTCCTTTATAGCCAAGGATATATAGGCAGCTCAGATACCAGGGCTCGGTCACATTCTCCTTCCTCTTAATTTTTTGTCTCCTTAAATAAGGTTCGGGTCAAAATACCTGTCTAGTCGTTCTTTGTCCGAAAACGCTTTGCGTTTCCAGTCAAAGAGGGGCAGCTATAGACATGTGCTTTTTGACCCTCCCCAAGATTTTTTATATTTTAGCACGTAAACTTTTAATTTAGGCCTAATATAGCTATTTCAACTATTTTTGACTTCTTTCCTTTATTTTTCGTCATAAAAATGGAAAATTACAAAAAAAAAAATTTAGCTTACGTATCTTTCATTAATTTAAATAAAAAATATACAAAATTAGTACCTTATTTTTATCTTTACATAATCTTGAAAATACAAAAAATTATATAATAGTTTCATGTTAGCTTTTGATTTTTGTTCTATATGAATTACTCCCACGAATTCAAAATAAAATAATTTTTTCATTATTGCAATTTCGTGGATTTTTGTGGCATTTTTTGTTATTGTTTGCATTTTTGTCTATGCGTGTTTATTTAATTAATAAAAAATACAAAAATATATTGCATTTGCATTAGGATTTAACGTTGCATTTTTTGAATTAAGTAGTCAATTAGTTATTTTATAAATTGAAAAATAAATCACAAAAATAGTTATTTTTGCACTTTTAAGTTTAATTTTTAAACTTTGGTAGTTTTTTTCCTTTAATTTGGTTCTAATTATTGATGGTAATTGTTATTAGGGTAATTATTAAGAAACTTCCATAATGGTAGGGATAACAATTCACTAAGAAATTAACTAAAGAGCACTAGTTTAGTGAATGATTAAAAATGAAAAAGATTTTGTAGTGGTGAACGCACTAAACTAAATGCTTATTTAAAGAGGTCTAAAATATACACTGGGGAGAGACTCGATATACACTCTATATACAATGAAAAGCAGCCATCCTCGACCTTTTTCTTGAATGCCAGTAACAGTTTCTCCATAACCACCCTCCAGCCAACGAGCTCCCTAACGATCACAAACAAAATGCACACATGAGCTCTCGCATCTTCCTCCATGGTTTTATCTTCGTTTCCTCCATGTAAAATCTCCATAATGTCACGACCCGGATTTCTCACCTTCAGGGGTCGTGATGGCGCCTACTAATAGGAGCTAGGAAAGCCAATTACCAATTACCTCTTTTAGCAAGCATCAACAATATTATAAATAATGAATCATTTAATAATAAAGCGGAAGTCTCAAATGTAATTAACTGAAAGAAATGCGGAAGTACAACAAGATCCTCTACCCAAGACTGGTGTCACAATATTCACGAACGTTTAGAGAATACTAAATACAAGGTTTGAATGAAACATAAAACTGTCTGCTACAAATGATAACAAACTAAATAAAATAGAAGGGACTCCGGGCCTGCGGACGTCAGCAAGGCTACCTCGAATGTCCCTGGACTGAAAGCTCGCTCTCAGAATTCTACTGCTACTCGAATGTTGCTCTAACACCTGGATCTGTGCAAAAAGGATGCATAGAGTGTAGCATTAGCACAACCGACCTCATATGCTGGTAAGTGCCTGGCCTAACCCCGGCAAAGTAATGACGAAGCTAGGACAGACCACCAGATAATCCTGTACAGTTCAAATATATATACACAACGAAAAGAAATACAGGAAGTATACAATCAACAAACAGAAAGGGGGGATCATGTTATGGGGAGGCAACAGTTATAATTAGGAAATCACAATATAAGATAGAAACAACCAAAGAATTTATTGCGAATCAAGAACATAAAATATTCCAAATAAAACACGCTGGTGTCAGCCACTGTTGCGGCGTGCAACTCGGTCCTCAAATATCATTGTTGCGGCGCGCAACCCGACCCGTATGGATATTATTTATCATTGTTGCGGCGTGCAACCCGATCCATATCGTTTATCATTGTTGCGGCGTGCAACCCGATCCATATCATTTATCATTGTTGCGGCGTTCAACCCGATCCATGTCATTTATCATTGTTGCGGCGTGCAACCCGATCCATATCATTTATCATTGTTGCGGCGTGCAACCCGCTCCACCAATACCCTACTTTCTCATCCAAACAACTGTCACAAATACGGGGCAAGAAGTAAACAAACAAGGGAAGAAAATCCCAGCAAGGAAATACAACAAAGCAGTTAAATCCCGGCAAGGGAACAATATCAATAAACTCAATGTCTCGGCAAGGGATAAAATCAACAACCAACAAAACATCCTGGCAAGGGAATAACCAATAAGCCATCTCTTTCTTTCGTACCTAACTTTATAATTTACTCCATCATTCGAGCCAATGCTCCAGAGAATCAAATAATCGTAATGTCTTTCATATGTTATTTACAATATATAGGAATCCTCAATTAAGCATGGAAATTTTAACAAAACATGATAATCGCATTTCAAGGACTCACGGTCATGCTAGACACCAGTGTATAGATACTCGTCACCATGCCTATACACTGTACTCGACAATTAGCAAGTAGCAAACAAGACTCAACTCCTATTCCCTCAAGCTAAGGTTAGACCAAACACTTACCTCAACTTCCACGGCTAGAATCAATCCACAACGACCGTTCTTCCTCTCGAATTCGGCTCCAACTCAATCAAATCTATGAAATAACAACTTTAAAATATCAATAATAGCTAAATAAATCAAGCCCAATGCCTAAATATAGATTCCCAACCTTTCTTCCCAAAAATTCCAAAATCGCCCCCGGGACCTCTTGGTCAAAACGCGAGGTTCAAACCAAAATCAAATCCCCATTCACCCACGAGCCCGAATATATAATTTTATTCTCAAATTCAACCCCAAAACGAGGTCTAAATCAAGAAAAAGTAAAAAGCCCTAGTTCTACCCATTTTCCCCAATTTCTACCCTGAATCACATGTTTTAAGCTTAGGAATTTGATAAATAATGATGGAAAATGAAGAAAACAAGTTAAGATTTACTAACACAAGAGGTGTTGATGAAAGAGAGCTTCAATGGATGCCTAAGGACCATGGAGAAGAAGGAGTTCGAGTATTTTTGTGAAAAATCTCGTAACTACTGTTCTATGATTTTTAAAATATAACTGGCAGAAAAATACTCTATGCGAGCGCGAAGAAGCTCATGCGATCGCATAGGGGTAGGGAAGTTGACAATTGCGATCGCACAAAGGGTGATGCGAACGCATAGCAGAACTAGGCTAAAATTCCCAGGTTTGGTTTAGTGCTTTGCGGTCGCGGGAGGAAGGACGTGTTCGCACTGAAGGAATTGGCTAAGCTATGGGATCGCGGGTCAATCTATGCGATCGCATAGAACAAAATAGGGCACCTGGAACCTCACACTATGCGATCGCAGATAGGCATATGCGATCGCAAAGAACAAAATATCAAAGTGACAGAACTGCTATTTCTGCAATTTTTCTAAGTTTCAAAACCATCATGAACACCTCCGAAAACACTCCCGAGCCCTCGGGGCTCCTAATCAAACACACACACTAACTCAACAACATCCTACGAACTTAACTGTGCGATCAAATCACCAAAATAACATTAAAACGAGGAATCAAACTCAAAATCATCACTTTTTCTTCAAACTTCACAAATTTTCATTTTTTGATATTTTAGGTCCGAAACACGTCAAACGACGTCCGATTTCGACATAATTTCACAGGAAGCGCTTAAACTGCATATAAGACCTGTACTGAGCGCCGAAACCAAAATACGGGCCCAATACCAACACTTTCTAATCCGTTTTCATTTCAAATTTCCATATAAATTTTAGAAAAATAATTTCTTTTAAAAATTCATTTCTCGGGCTCGGGACCTCGGATTTCGATTCCGGGCATACGCCTAAGTACTATATTTTTCTACGGAACCTCTGGGACAGTCAAATCACGGGTCCTGATCCGTTTACCCAAAATATTGACCAAAGTCAACTTTAATCATATTAATATAAAAAATCATTAATTTTTACACAGAATTCATATTTAAGCTTTCCGGCTACGAGCCTGGACTGCACACGCAAATCGAGGCAAGAAAAAAATGAGTTTTTCAAGGCCTCGGAAGTACGGAATGAAAGAGAAAGCAGGTGATGACCCTTTGGGTCTTCACATTCTCCACCTCTAAAATAACCGTTCGTCCTCGAACGGACAAAAGAAAGAAGTACCTGAGTCGGGAAATAGATGAGGATAACGGCTCCACATAACAGACTCGCCAGGTCGATGCCTCAGGAGGCTGACCTCTCCACTGGACACGCACTGAAGGGAAACTCTTCGACCTCAACCATCGAACCTGTCGGTGTAGAATAGCTGCCGGCTTCTCCTCATAAGACAGATCCTTGTCCAACTGGACAGTGCTGAAATCTAACACGTGGGATGGATCGACGTGATACCTCCGAAGCATGGACACATGAAACACTGGATGCATGACTGACAAGCTAGGCGGCAAGGCAAATCTATAAGCCACATCTCCCACACGATCGAGAATCTCAAATGGACCGATGAACCTAGGACTAAGCTTGCCCTTCTTCCTAAATCTCATCATGCCTTTCAGAGGCGACACTCGGAGCAGGACCCGCTCACCAACCATGAAAGCTACTTCCCGAACCTTACGATTTGCATAACTCTTTTTTCGCGACTGAGCCGAACGAAGCCTGTCCTAAATGATCTTGCCCTTATCTAAGGCCTCTTGAACTAAATCTGTACCCAATAACCGAGCCTCTCCCGGCTCAAACCATCTGACCGCAGACCGACATCACATACCATACAACGCCTCATATGGAGCCATCTGAATGCTGGGCTGGTAGCTGTTGTTGTAGGCGAACTCTACTAAAGGCAATAACTGGTCCCATAAGCCTCCAGAATCAATGACACAGGCTCAGAGCATATCCTATAATATCTAAATAGTTCGCTCGGACTAACCATCCATCTGAGGATGAAATGTTGTGCTCAACTAAACTCAGGTGCCCAACTCCTGCTGGACTTCTCTCCAGAAGCGCGAGGCAAACTGCGTACCCCAATCCGAAATGATAGATACCGGCATACCATGAAGGCGAACAATCTCCCGAATATAAATCTCAGCCAATCTCTCGGATGAATAGGAGACTGCCAAAGGAATGAAATGCGCTGACTTGGTCAGCCTATCAACGATGACCCAAATCGCATCAAACTTCTTCTGGGTCATCGGAAATCCAATAACAAAATCCATGGTATCCACTTCTACTCGGGAAGCTCTAACCTTTGAAACAAACCACCGGGCCTCTGATGCTCATACTTAACCTACTGACAATTCAAACATCGAGTTGCATATGCAACTATATCATTCTTCATTCTACGCCACCAATAATGTTGTCGCAAGTCCTGATACATCTTCGAGACGTCTGGGTGAATAGAATACCGAGAACTATGGGCCTCCGTTAAGATCAACTCTCAAATCCCATTGACATTGGGCACACAAACTCGCCCATGCAATCTTAAAACACCATCGCTATCTAAGGTCGCCGTCGTGGCACCTCCATGCTGCACCGTGTCTCTCAGAACACACAAATAGGGATCATCAAACTGCCGATCACGGATACGCTCCAATAATGAAGAACGCGCGACCGTGCAGGCTAGCACTCTGCTAGGCTCAGAAATATCCAACCTCACAAATCAATTGGCCAAGGCCTAAATATCCAAAGCAAGCGGTCTTTGGATGACCCGAATATAAGCAATACTACCCATGCTGGCAGACTTCCTACCCAATGCATCGGCCACCACATTGGCTCTCCCCGGGTGATACAAAACTGTAACATCATAATCTTTCAATAACTCCAACCATCTCCTCTACCTCAAGTTCAACTCCTTCTGTTTGAACAAATACTGAAGACTCTTGTGATCAGTGTACACCTCACACGTCACACCATACAGATAATGCCTCCAAATCTTTAAGGCATGAACAATGGCTTCCAATTCTAGATCATGAACCAGATAATTTTTCTCGTGGATCTTCAACTGCCTCGAAGCATAGGCAATGACTCTGCCACCCTGCATCAATACTGCACCAAGCCCAATACGAGAAGCATCATAATAGATTGTATAAAGCCCTGAACCTGTAGGCAAAACCAATACCGGTGTTGTAGTCAGAGCTGTCTTGAGCTTCTGAAAGCTCGCCTCACACTCATCTGACCATCTGAACTGGGCACCCTTCTGAGTCAATCTGGTCATCGAGGCTGCAATAGATGAAAATCCTTCCACGAACCGATGATAATAGCCTGCTAACCCCAAGAAACTCTGAATCTCGGTAGCTGACACTGGTCGAGGCCAGTTCTTGACTGCCTCAATCTTCTTCGGGTCCACCTGAATACCCTCTGCTGATATGACGTAACCAAGAAATGCAATCGAACTCAACCAGAACTCACACTTTGAGAACTTAGCATATAACTGACTATCCTTCAGAGTCTGAAGAACCACTCTAAGGTGTTGCTCGTGCTCCTCATGGCTGCGGGAGTACACCAGAATATCATCAATAAAGACTATCATGAACAAGTCCAAATAAGGCCTGAACACTCGGTTCATCAACTCCATAAATGCTATTGGGGCATTGTTCAACCCAAATGACATGACCAAAAACTCATAATGCCCATACCGAGTGCGGAATACTGTCCTAGGGACATCAGACGCCCTAATCCTTATCTGGTGGTAGCCAGATCTCAAATCTATCTTCGAAAACACCTTTGCACCCTGAAGTTGGTCAAACAAATCATCAATCCTCGGCAGTGGATATTTGTTCTTTATCGTCACTTTGTTCAGTTGCAGATAATCAATGCACATCCTTATCGTACCATCTTTTTTCTTCACAAATAACATCGACGCACCCCAAGGAGAAACACTAGGTCTGATAAAACCCTTCTCCAGTAAATCCTGCAATTGGTCCTTTAACTCCTTCAACTCTGGCGGGGCTATACGATACGGCGGGATAGAAATGGGCCGCGTGCCCGAAGCCAGATCAATACAGAAATCAATATCCCTGTCGGGCGGCATACCCGTCAGTTCTGAAGGGAAAACCTCGGGGAATACCTGAACAGTAGGAACAGAATCAATAGAAGAGACCTCTGCACTGGAATCGTGAACATACGCCAGATAAGCTAAACACCCCTTCTCGACCATGCGTCGAGCCTTCACACATGAAATAACACTGCGGGTGGTATGCCCTGGGGTCCCTCTCCACTCCAAACGGGGCAAATCTGGTAAAGCCAAATGTCACAGTCTTGGCGTGACAATCCAAGATAGCATGATACGGGGACAACCAATACATCCCTAATATAACGTCGAAATCCACCATATCTAAGAGTAATAAATCAACACGGGTCTCAAGACCCTCAAACACTACTACACAGGAACGTTGAACTCGGTCGACCACTATAGAATCACCCACCGGTGTAGATACATAAATAGGAATCACTAAGCATAGCCAGGTAGGGTGAAAAATAAGATGACACATACGAATACGTAGACCCAGGGTCAAATAGCACAGAAGCATCCCTATCATAGACCAGAATAGTACCTGTAATGACTGCATCTGAAGACTCAGCCTCTGGTCTGGCTGGAAGAGCATAACATCGGGGCTGGGTCCCACCTCCCTAAACCATATCTCTGGGACGAACGGCAGCTGGATGGCCTCTATCTCTGGTGGTATGAGCTCTACCTCTATGTCCTCTACCTCCACCTCTATAACCTCTGCCCCCGCCTCTAGCTGGCTGGGTAGGCTGTGGGACCTCTTATGCCTAAACTATTGCACAAGAACTCTGATGCTGAGAGTTGCCATAAACTTGAGGGCAATATCTGACAATGTGCCTCGTGTCGCCACAAGCATGGCAAGACCTCGGCTGCTGCGGCTGAGCACCCCTCAACCTCGGGCAAGCCCTCATGAGATGACCATACTCACCACACTCATAACATCCATGCGATTGCTGTAGCTGCGGAAACTGAGTCTGACCCTGTCAACCTGAGTGACCACCTAAAGTACCATGAGTGACCTGGAGAGCTGACTAAAAAGGCCTGGGAGGATGGCCTCTATCATAAGAACCTCTACCTCCTGATGAGGTACCACTGAATCTGCCTGCATGACGGGGCCTCTTATCCGACCTATGACCGCCTCCCTGTGGCAGGACCACCTCAACTCTACCGCCCACATTGGCCGCCTCATGAAAAGTGATCTCACTCCCGACATGTGACATTGTACCCCGCTGATCTGCCATCGCTGGCTGAACTCCTGGAAGCAAACCCGCTCGAATGACACCCTCCACAAAGCCTACCAACCTGACCAAAGCGTCCTGAAGAACTGTGGTGGCTTTGAACCCCTCTAGGACCTGAGCTAGGCCCACCGGAGCTGCTGGGGCTGGAACCTCCTCGTCGTAATCAACCTGAGGCTCCACCTTAAGGGCTATTTCTCGGGGCTGAGCTCCGTCCCTGCCTCGGCCTCTGGAATTACCTCGGCCTCGCCCTATGCTCCTCGTAGGAGCTGCGACTGGGGGCTCGAGCTGTTGTGCGGTAGAATAGGAATCATGTATTCTCTCCATCTGCGAAAGAACATAGTAGAAAGACATGCAGTAATTGAGAAACCGAATCGCACGACAAGAAAGAACAAAAGTGAAATTTTTCCTTACTCTGTAGCCTCTGGGGATAAATACAGACGTCTCTGTACCGATCCCTCAGACTCTACCGAGTTTGTCCGTGAGTTGTGAGACCTAAGTAACCTAGAGCTCTGATACCAACTTGTCACGACCCGAATTTCCCACCTTCGAGGGTCGTGATAGCGCCTACTAATAGGCAAGACAATTACCAATTACCTCTTTCAGCTAGCATCGATAATATTAGAAACAATGAAGCATTTAATAATAAAGCGGAGGTCTCAAATGTAATTAACTGAAAGAAATGCGAAAATTCAACAAGATCCTCTACCTAAGACTGGTGTCACAATACTCACGAACGTCTAGAGAATACTAAATACAAGGTTTGAATGAAACATAAAACTGTCTGCTACGATACAAATGATAAAAAACTGAATAAAATAGAAGGGACTCCGGGCCTACGGACGTCAGTAAGGATACCTCGAATTTCCCTGGACTGAAAGCTCGCTCCCAAAATGCTACTGCTACTCGAATGCTGCTCCAACACCTGGATCTGTGCAAAAAGGATGCACAGAGTGTAGCATCAGCACAACCGACCCCATGTGCTGGTAAGTACCTTGCCTAACCCCGGCGAAGTAGTGACGAGGCTAGGACCAGACCACCAGATAATCCTGTACAATTCAAATATATATACACAACGGAAAGAAATACAGGAAGTATACAGTCAACAAACAGAAAGGGGGGATCATGTTATGGGGAGGCAACAGTTATAATTAGGAAATCACAATATAAGATAGAAACAACCAAAGAATTTATAGCGAATCAAGAACACGAATATTCCAAATAAAACACACTGGCGTCAGCCACTATTGCGACGTGCAACCCGGTCCTCAAATATCATTGTTGCGGCGTGAAACCCGACCCGTATGGATATTATTTATCATTGTTACGGCGTGCAACCCGATCCATATCGTTTATCATAGTTGCGGCGAGCAACCCGATCCATATCATTTATTATTATTGCGGCGTGCAACTCGATCCATGTCCTTTATCATTGTTGCGGAGTGCAACCCGATCCATATCATTTATCATTATTGCAGCGTGCAACCCGCTCCACCAATATCCTACTTTCTTATCCAAACAACAGTCACAAATACAGGGCAAGAAGTAAACAAACAAGGGAAGAAAATCCCAGGAAGGGAATACAACAAAGCAGTTAAATCCTGCCAAAGGAACAATATCAATAAACTCAATGTCCTGGCAAGGGAGAAAATCAACAACCAACAAAACGTCCCGGCAAGGGAATAACCAATAAACCATCTCGTTCTTTCGTACCTTACTTTATAACTTACTCCATCATTCGAGCCAATGCTCCAGAGAATCAAATAATTATAATATCTTTCATACGTTCTTTACAATATATAGGAATCCTCAATTAAGCATGGAAATTTCAACAAAACATGATAATCGCATTTCTAGGACTCACGGTCATGCTAGACACCAATGTATAGATACTCGTCAGTATGCCTATACACCGTACTCGACAATTAGCAAGTAGCAAACAAGACTCAACTCCTATTCCCTCAAGCTAAGGTTAGACCAAACACTTACTTCAACTTTCACGGCTAGAATCAATCCACAATGACCGCTTTCCCTCTCAAATTCGGCTCCAACCCAATCAAATCTATTAAATAACAACTTTATAATATCAATAATAGCTAAATAAATCAAGCCCAATGCCTAAATATAGATTCCCAACCTTTCTTCCCAAAAATTCCAAAATCGACCCCGGGTCCGCTTGGTCAAAACGCGAGGTTTGGACCAAAATCAAATCCCCCATTCACCCACGAGCCGGAATATATAATTTTATTCTCAAATTCGACCCCAAAACGAGGTCTAAATCAAGGGGAAAAAACTAGTTCTATCCATTTCCCCCAATTTCTACCCTAAATCACATTTTTTAAGCTTAGGAATCTGATAAATAATGATGGAAAATGAAGAAAAAAAGTTAAGATTTACTAACCCAAGAGGTGTTGATGAAAGAGAGCTTCAATGGATGCCTAAGAACCTTGGAGAAGAAGGGGTTCGAGTATTTTTGTTAAAAATCCCGTAGCTACTATTCTGTGATTTTTAAAATATAACTGGCAGAAAAATACTCTATATGATCGCGAAGAAGCTCATGTGATAGCATAGGGATAGGGAAGTTGACAATTGCGATCGTACAAAGGGTGTTGCGAACGCATAGAAGAACGAGGCTGAAATTCCCAGGTTTGGTTTAGTGCTTTGCGATCGCAGGAGGAAGGACGCGTTCGCACTGAAGGAATTGGCTAAGCTATGCGATCGCGGGTCAATCTATGTGATCGCATAGAACAAAACAGGGCACCTGGAACCTCACACTATGCGATCGTGGATAGGCCTATGCGATCGCATAGAACAAAATATCAGAGTGACAGAACTGCTGTTTCTGCAATTTTTCTAACTTTCAAAACCATCCCGAACACCTCCGAAAACACTCCCTAGCCCTCGGGGCTCCTAACCAAACACACACACTATCTCAACAACATCCTACAAACTTAACCATACGAAAAAAGCGCTAAAATAACATTAAAGAAAAATGAGGAATCAAACCTCAAAATCATCACTTTTTCTTCAAACTTCACAAATTTTCATTTTCAGATATTTTAGGTCCGAAACACGTCAAACGACGTCCGATTTTGACCAAATTTTACAAGAAACACTTAAACAGCATATAAGACCTTTACCGGGTGCCGAAACCAAAATACGGGCCCGATACCAATACTTTCTAATCCATTTTCTTTTCAAATTTCCATATAAATTTTGGAAAAATAATTTCTTTTAAAAATTCATTTCTCGGGCTCGGGACCTTGGATTTCAATTTCGGGCATATGCCTGAGTCCTATATTTCTCTACGGACCCTCTGGGACCGTCAAATTACGGGTCCTGGTCCGTTTACCCAAAATGTTGACCCAAAGTCAAATTTAATCATTTTAATATCAAAATTCATTAATTTTTACACAGAATTCATATTTAAGCTTTTACGCTACGCGCTTGGACTGTGCACACAAATCGAGATAAGAAAAAATGAGGTTTTCATGGCCTCGAAAGCACAGAATGAAAGAGAAAACAGGTGATGACCCTTTAGGTCGTCACACATAAATCCAAGTCCAAATTCCACTCTAGAACACCCCATTAATGCTTCAAAAAACCAGCAGCAAAACACCTCAAATTCAGTCCTGAAATAGCTCCAAAAGGCTGGCAGCTTGACCGCGAAAAACTTCTTTTCTTATGTCAAAATAGAGGTCCCTGGCGAGCCCGATTTCCTCGCCTAAAGTCGTCATTTGAGTCACTTGAGGTTCGAAGGTTTCCGGGTAATTTGAGGTCCATTCTTGTTCCCGTTGACTGCTCGTTCGTTGTTGTTTAGTCGAGATTGTGAGGTTGTCGATGAGTCCGTTGTTCCCGATGAGTTCTTGTCGAACTTTCGCATTTGTATTAGAGAAGTTTTCATACATTAAGGTCCGTTCCTTTCTCTGCTACTATATAATTTTATTGATATTTGAAGTCATTTTTGTCATATTCTATGTTTTTGTTCTTTTGTTTAACAATTACGTAAACTTACACTCTGTTTCGATCACTGTTCCTCATCGTTTTACAATGTATTGTATTGTATCGTATCGTTTTATGAATACAATGTTTGGATAGATTGTATTGTTGTTGTTGTTAAATAATATTTTGCTGTTTGGTTTTACTGTATCGTACCGTACTTTAACTGATAAGTTTACTAAAATACCCTCAACTATTTTAAATATTTAATTTATCAAGAATTACACATAAAAATTATTTAATAAAACCACTTTCTACTAATTAATCACTAATTATATCTTATATATAAATTAAGCAATTAAATTCATGTAAATTCTATCGAAATTAGTTGAACAACTTAATAATATTAAAAATAATAATAAGTACATTATATTTATAATTAGATCATAATAAATATTTTTTTTTTTGAAAAAATGTTAAATAGACTCCATTCAGACAAAAGTAAAACAAAACCTTTACCTGAAGTGTATGGAGAAGCGGCAGAAGAATAAAATGAATTTTTCACGTATGTGGGTTATTATATAGGTTATATTTGGGATGCCGTCTTGAGAATTCATATCGGTTATTAGACTTCACGTAGAATTCGATTACAGAATTATATGAAAAAGAGGCTTTGCTATTATTTAAAATAAAAAGGTAAAGAGTAAAATAGAATTATAAAGTAATAAGTTAGAGCATAATTAGAAAGAAAAATATGAAACGATCTCACCACACCAAATTGGTTGTTTCAAAAAATGGGACTTTTCATTGTTCTGAAATAATGAATTTAATAATACAATACAACTAATTTTAACTAAACAATCAAAACAAACATTGTTCGATGAAAATAATACAATATGATACAATGGGTAACAACCATCCAAACAAGTTGTTAGCTTCAGTCCTTTAGTTAATGTTTCGTGCGTTAGTCGTCCTCTCTAATTCGCTATTTGCTTGGATATTTTTGGTTTTAATCTTGAATAATGGAGTAAAATCTTGGTAAACCAGCACATAAGAGAAAAGGAAATGGCATACATCAAATGTTGCATATTTATCTAAAGAGTAGAAAGAAGTATGACAAACCTACATTGTTGTCCTTGCTCCCCATTACTATAAGTGCTCTTCCAGAACTTGATACACATGAATTATTTGGTTAGACCCACTTCCATAATAAAGTTTTAACTAACCCATATCTTCTCCATAACCCGTGGACCTTATGTAATTATTTTAATTCTTTAGAATTCGAGGAGTGCCATTTAGTAAATTTTCACGGCCCTCGCAAAGTTAAAGACACGTAGTTTCTTTAGGCGCATTACTCTAATAATATTACCTTCCTAAATTCGGGTGCACATTTATGTGACCCAAATCCAAATCTCAACAATGTTATGTAAAATGTGTTGCGGACTGCAGGCGCATTTATGTGACGTGGTTCAAGACATATTTTAAATGACATTGCAGTTTTCTTTAAAAAATGAATAAAAGCAGTTAAAAGTTTAAAATTGCACCATAGGCTAAAATATGTACTAAAATCAGATAATACGCCAATTATAACAGTTGAGAGATCGTGCTTGAACCACGAAACTCGAGAATGCCTAATACCTTCTCCCGGGTTAACAAAATTCCTTACTCGGATTTTTGGTTTGCGGATTGTAATACAGAGTCAACCTTTTCCTCGATTCGGGATTTGAACCGGTGACTTGAGACATCATAAATTATCCCAAGTGGCGACTATGATTTCTTAATATAAATAATCCTGTTTCGATTGTCACTTTAAGTTGGAAAAAACTCTCTTATACTATACCCCTCAGGGGGTGTAGGTAAAAATGAGGTGTGACAGGCATGACCGTGAGTCATAAAGTGAAATTATTGTGTTCTTAATAAATACTAAGAATACCTAAGTTGTTGATTCTCTGTGTTGAGAAAGGATTATGATTATTCTCGTGAAAATTACTTATGGTTGAATATTGGTGCTAGTTGAGGAAGTTAGATGTTGGAACAAGTTTGGTTATAGTTGATTTTCCCTTGCCGGGACGTATTTACTTATACTGTCGATTCCTCTGCCGCGATAGTGTTGTTTCATTATTGATCCCTTGTCGGTACTCCCTTTATGATTTGGTGTTGAACTGTATATATGAAATAGGTTGCACGCGGCAACAATATTATATTTGGATTGGGTTGCACGCCATAACAATAATATGTTTGGATCGGGTTTCATTCCGCAATAATAATATAATTGGGTTGGGTTGCGCACCACAACAGTGATAAATGATATGGATCGGGTTACATGCCACAACAGTATTTTTATGACTTGAATCGTGTTGCACGCCACAATAGTGATAAATGATATGAATCGAGTTACACGCCGCAATAGTGTTTTATGATTCGGATCGGGTTGCGCGCTGTAACAATAGATAATAAAAGTGCTTATTGATTGGTTACGAGCTCCTTATACTTTTGCAGTGAACATTAAATTTTTCTTTATGTTTTACCTCTTAAATTTTGGTTGGTTAATGATATCCCCCCTCCCCAGCATGTCCCCTTCTATCCTTACTTGTTTATTTTTGTTTTATATTCCGATGTACATTATATAACTGCATAGGTTTATTTGGCAGTCTGATCCTAGCCTCATCACTACTTTTCCGAGGTTAGGCTAGGCACTTACCAGCACATGGGTCGGTTGTGCTGATGCTACACTCTGTTCTATGTGCAAATCTCGGAGTAGCAACTTTTGGGACTTAGCTTGGGTGGCTGCCTTCAGTCCAAACGGAGATCCAAGGTAGTCCTACAGGCATTCGCAGGCCCTGGTGTCTCCCTTTATCCCTTTATCCTATTTTATTTACTTATTTCAGAAACAGTGTGTCATTTATCTTTCGGACTTTGTTTGTAGAAATCTTAGACTGTTTGTGTAGCTGTGACACTAGTTCTGGGTAGTAGTTGTTCAAACAGTTGTATTGGATATATTCATATAGATTTATTGTTTCTCTTTTGCTTGTTATAAATTTTGTTGTTTATCAGTTATTTCTTCATATTTTTTAAAGGATTAAAATGGGAAAAAGGTAATTTGTTCAAACAGTCGGCTTGCCTAGCTTTTATTAGTAGGTGTCATCACGACTCCCGAGGGTAGGAAATTCGGGTTGTGACAAGTTGGTATCATAGCTCTAGGTTACATGGGTCTCACAGTTCACTGACAAGCTAAGTAGAGTCTGAGGGATCGGTCCGGAGATGTCTATATTTATCCCCAAGAGGCTACAGAGTTAGGAAAATTTCACATCTACTCTTTCATGTCGTGCGGTTTGGTTTCTCAATGCTGATTGAATTTCTACTCTGTTCTTTCACAGATGCCGAGAACACACGCTTTCTCATCCACCAATCAGTAGCCCGAGCCCCCAGTAGTAGCTCTTATGACGGATAGAGGGTGAGGCTGAGCCCCCAGCAGCAGCTCCCATGAGGGACAGAGGGCGAGGCCGTGCTAGAGATCGAGGTAGGGGCAGAGCTCAGCCCAGAGCAGCAACACCAGCGGCGGAGCCTCATGTTGACTTTGATGATGAGGTTCCAGCCTAGACAATTTCGGTGGTCCCATCTAAGGTCCTAGAGGGGTTTATTGCTACCCTGATACTCCAGGATGCTCTGGTCCGTCTAGTGGGCCTTATGGAGAGTATCACTTGGGCAGGCTTGCTTCCTGTAGCACCAGCCGCCTCTCTGGCTGGAGGAGGAGCCAAGACTCCTGCTACTCGCACTCCGAAGCAGATGGCTCCCCAGTTTCAGACTCTAGCAGCTCAGCCAGTTAGAGCAGTTCAGTCGGGTGTGGTAGCTCAGACCGGTGATGGAGCAGCTATGTTTGCCGATGCTTTATGGAGATTGGACAAGTTCACCAAGATCTTCACTACTACTTTTAGTGGTGCATATTCTGAGGATCCCCAGGATTATCTAGACAGCTATCACAAGGTTCTCATGAACATGGGGATAGTGAAGACCAATGAGATCGACTTTGCTACTTTCCGCTTGTCTGGATCCGCCAAGACTTGGTGGAGAGATTATTGTTTGGCTAGACCAGCCGGATCACCAACTTTAACTTGGGAGCAGTTTACTCAGCTATTTCTGGAGAAGTTTCTCCCTATCACTCAGAGAGAGATCTATCGGAGGCAGTTTGAGCGTCTCTAACAGAGTTCTATGACCGTTACTCAATATGAGATCAGATTCATCGTCTTGGCCCGTCATGCTCTTATCATACTTCACATCGAGAGAGAGGGTGAGGAGGTTCATTGAGGGACTTATTCAGCCAATTCGACTTCAGATGGCTATGGAGACAGGGAGTGAGATTTCTTTTCAGGAGGCGGCCAATGTGGCCAGGAGAGTGGAGATGGTTCTATCACATGGAGGTGGTCAGGGGTCTAACAAGAGGCCTCGTCATTCAGGTAGATTCAGTGGAGCCTCATCTGGAGGCAAGGATTCATATGGTAGAGGCCATCCTCCTAGGCCTTTTCTGTCAGCACTTCAAGTTTCTCACAGCATTTCAGGTCGCCGTAGTTCTTATATGCAGTATTCTGATCAGTAGCCCTATAGTACACCACCAGCTCCTATCAGTGCACCACCGCTCCAGAGTTTACGGGGTGCTCATTCAGGTCGCCAGGGTCAATCTCATTTTCAACAGTCACAGCACTCAGGTAGATGCTTTGAGTGTGGTGAGTATGGTCATATCCGGAGGGCTTGTTCAAGATTAGCAGGTAGTTAGTCGCAGCAGTAGGGTTCCCGTGCTATGGTTCAGGCACTAGGTGTTCCACCGCCCGTTCCGCCAGCTAGGGGTAGGGGTAAAGGTGATAGAGGTGGAGGTAGAGGTATTAGAGGCGGAGGTCAGGCAGCTAGAGGTAGAGGCCAGCCAGCAACAGGCCATCCCCGATATGTAGTTCAGGGTGGTGGGGCCCAGCCCTGATGTTATTCTCTTCGAACTAGGCCTGAGGTTGAGGCTTCCGATGTAGTTACCACAAGTACTATTCTAGTTTGAAGCATAGATGCTTCAGCTTTATTTGATCCAGGGTCGACATACTCCTATGTGTCATCTTATTTGATCCAGGGTCGATATACTCCTATCTTAGTTATTCCTTGAGTGCCCCTATATATGCATCTACACCGGTAGCTGATTCTATTGTGGTAGATCGAGTCCATCGTTCATGTATAGTTGTGATTGGGGGTCTTGAGACTTGTGTAGATTTGTTACTTTTGAACATGGTTGATTTTGATGTCATATTGGGGATGGACGGGTTATCACCTTACCATGCTATCTTGGATTGTCATACCAAGACTTTGACCTTGGCCTTGTCAGTTTTACCTCATTTAAAGTGGAGAAGGACTCTTGGTCATTCTACCCATAGTATTATCTCTTATGTGATGGCTCGGCGTATGGTAGAAAATGGGTGTTTGCCTGTTTGGCATATGTTCGTGAGCCTAGTGCTGAGGTTCTTTCTATTGATTTTGTGCCTATTGTTCATGAGTTCCTTGAGGTATTTCCTTCAGACCTGCCGGGTATGCCACCCGATAGGGCTATTGACTTTTGCATAAATTTAGCTTCGGCAACACAGCCCATTTCTATTCTGTCGTATCGTATGGCCCCATCTGAGTTGAAAGAGTTGAAGGAGTAGTTGCAAGACTTGCTTGAAAAAGGTTTTATTAGATCTAGTGTTTCGCCTTGGGATGCACCGATGTTGTTTGTTTAGAAGAAGGATGGATCGATGCTAATGTGTATAGATTACAGGCTATTGAACAAGGTTACAATCAAGAATAAGTATCCATTGCCGAGGATAGATGATTTGTTTGATCAGCTTCAAAGTGCCAAGGTATTTTCGAAGATTGACTTGAGATCTGACTACTATCAATTGAGGATTAGGGCATCCGATATTCCTAAGATGACGTTCTGCACTCGGTACGGGAATTATGAGTTCTTGGTGACGTCATTCGGGTTGACAAATGCCCCAGCAGCTTTTATGGATTTGATGAACGGAGTGTTCAGGCCTTACTTGGATTCATTCGTGATAGTCTTCATTGATGATATTTTGATCTATTCCCGTAGCCGGGAGGAGCACGAGAAGCATCTTAGGGTGGTCTTTTAGACTTTGAAGGATAGTCAATTGTATACCAAGTTTTCGAAGTGTCAGTTTTGGTTGATTTCACTTGTATTCTTGGGTCATATTGTATCAGCAGAGGGTATTCAGGTTGATCTGAAGAAGATAGAGGCAGTCAAGAACTGGCCTAGACTCGTATCAGCTATAAAGATCTAGAATTTCTTTGGTTTGGCAGGCTACTATCATCGGTCCATGGAGGGGTTTTCGTCTATTACAGCCTCGATGAACAGGTTGAACCATAAGGGTGTCTAGTTTAGATGGTCAGACGAGTGTGAGGCGAGCTTTCAGAAACTCAAGACAGCTTTGACTACGGTAGCGGTGTTGGTTTTTCCCACTGGTTCAGGACCATATACAGTTTATTGTAATGCATCTTGTATTGGACTTGGTGCAGTGTTGATACAAGATGGCAAGGTCATTTCCTATGCTTCGCTAGAAGAACTATCCGGTTCATAATTTGGAGTTACCAACCATTGTTCATGCGTTGAAGATTTGGAGGCATTATCTGTATGGCGTGACATGTGAGGTGTTCACGGATCACAAGAGTCTACAGTACCTGTTCAAGCAGAAGGAGCTAAACTTGAGGCAGAGAAGGTGGTTGGAGTTGTTGAAAGACTATGATATCACCATCTTATATCATTTGGGAAAAGCCAATGTGGTGGTTGATGCTTTGAGTAGGAAGTCAACCAGTATGGATAGTCTTGCTTATATTCCGGTCGGTGAGAGGATGCTTGCTTTAGATGTTTAGGCTTTGGCCAATCAGTTCGTGAGATTAGATGTTTCTTAGCCCATCCATGTGTTAGCTTGCACAATCTCTCGTTCTACTTTATTGGATCGTATACGTGATCGGCAGTATGATGATCCTCATTTGTGTGTCCTTAGGGACACGGTGCACCATGGAGGTGCAAAACAGGTTACCTTGGGAGATGATAGAATTCTGAGATTGCAGGGTCGAGTTTGTGTGCCTAATGTGGATGGGCTTCAAAAGTTGATTTTAGAGGAAGCCCATAGTTCCCGGTATTCTATCCATCCGGGCAATGCTAAGATGTATCAGGATTAGCGGAAGCATTATTGGTGGCAGAGAATGAAGAAGGACATTGTTGCATATGTGGCTCGGTGTTTGAATTGTCAGCAAGTTAAATACGAGCATCAGAGGCCTAGTGGTTTGTTCCAGAAAATTAGGAATTCATATCACTATGGACTTTGTTGTTGGACTCCCATGGACTCAGAAGAAGTTCGATACAGTGTGGGTTATTGTTGATAGGCTGATCAAGTCAGTACATTTCATTCTTGTGGCGGTCTCCTATTCATCCGAGAGGTTAGCTGAGATTTATATCTAGAAGATTGTTCGTCTTCATGGAGTACCCGTGTCTATCATTTCGGACCGAGGTACATAGTTTACCTCATATTTCTAGAGAGCAGTCAAGTGAGAGTTGGGTACACGGGTTGACTTGAACATAGTGTTTCATCCTCAGACGGACGGGCAGTCCGAGCGGACTATTCAGATTTTGGAGGATATGCTCCGAGCTTGTGTCATTGACATTGGAGGCTCATGTGATTAGTTTTTGCCTTTAGCAGAGTTTGCCTACAACAACAACTACCAGTCGACTATTCAGATGGCTCCTTATGAGGCTTTGTATGGTAGGCGGTGCCGATCGCCGGTTGGATGGTTTGAGCTGGAAGAGGCTCGGTTGTTGGGTACAGATCTAGTACAAGATGCCTTTAACAAGGTCAGGATTATTCAGGATAAGCTCTGTACAGATCAGTCCAGGCAAAAGAGTTATGCCGATCGTATGGTTCGTGATTTGGCTTTCATGGTCGGTAAGCGGGTATTGCTTCGAGTGTCGCCTATGAAGGGCGTGATGAGATTTGGGAAAAAGGGAAAGCTTAGCCCTAGGTTCATTGGCCCATTTGAGATTCTTGATCGAGTGAGAGAGGTGGCTTACCGACTTGCATTGCCGCCGAGCTTATCAGCCATGCATCCAGTGTTTCATGTGTCCATGCTTCGGAAGTATCACGGTAATCCATCCCTCGTGATAGATTTCAGCAATGTCCAGTTGGACAAGGACTTGTCTTATGAGGAGGAGCCGGTAGCTATCCTAGACCGACAGGTTCGTCAGTTGAGATCGAAGAGTTTTCCTTCTATTCGTGTTCAGTGGAGAAGTCAGTCTGCTGAGGTATCAACCTGGGAGTCCGAGTCCGAGTCCGACATGCGGATCCGTTATCCCCATCTTTTCCCCAACTCAGGTACTTCCTTCTTATATCCGTCCGAGGATGAACAATTGTTTTAGATGTGGAGAATGTGATGACCCAAAAGGTCATCACTTGTTTTAGAAATAAATTCTGCATTCTGAGGCCTTAAAAATATCTTTCAGCATCACCTCAATTTGCGTGCGCGTAACCGGAAAGCCATTATGAGAATATCTGTGAAAAATAATGAATTTTGACTTTAAAATGAATTTAAGTTGACTTCGATCAATATTTTGGGTAAACAAACCCGAACCCATGATTTGACAGTCCCGAAGGGTCCGTAGGAAAATATGGGACTTGGGCGTATGCCGGGAATCGAATTTTGATATCCCAAGCCCGAGAAATAAATTTTTAAAGAAAATTATTTTCTGGAATTATTTATGAGTTTTGGAAATGAAATGTGTTTAAAATTTGATGGTATCAGGACCGTATTTTAGTTCCGAAGCCTGGTATAGGTCTGATATATTATTTGAGTTGAGTCTGCGAAATTTGGTAAGAAACGAACTTGAAATGATGTGAATCGGACTGTTTTGAGAAAATTGAAAAAAAATGTTCTTAAGTGATTTCATGATTTTGATGCTAAATTCATAGTTGTTGATGTTATTTTGGCGATTTGATCGCACGAATAATTTCGTAGGGTGTTTTTGAGGTAGTGTACATGTTTGGTTTGGAGCCCTGAGGGCTCGGGTGAGTTTCAGATAGGCGTCGGAATGTTTTTGGACTTAGAAAATCCGATTTTCTGCTGTTTGTTGGTGTCTAGTTCTTTTGTACTATGCGATCGCATAGGAATGTTCGCGATCACATAGTAATTTTAGGGGGACCTATTTTGTGCTATGCGACCACATCTTCTTCCGCGATCGTGTAGAGTAAATTTCGGGCGGGGGGACGGGGGCACCAATTGTTCTATGCGATTGCATTGATTCTTCCGCTATCGTAATTTTTTAAACCAAGTTTGGAAAGGGAAACCCATTTTATTTTATGCGATCGCAATCCCTGATCCGCAATCACAATTCCCAATCCCCTTTACCCTATGCGATCGCATACCCTTGTTTGCGATCGCATAGACCAATTTTGCCCAGTCATTTAAACAGTAACAGAACATATACAGGATTTAACCCAAAAATTCATAACTTCTTCTTCCAAACTCCAAATTGGGAGATTTTTGAAAGAGAACTTCACCACAAATTCATAGGTACGTAATCTTAGACTCATTTTCTTCAATTTCCATTAACACCCATTAGATTTCTAGGCCTAAATCATGTTCTTAAGGGTAGAAAATTAGGGATTTGGATAGAGTTAGGGTTTTTTGTATAATTGGAATTCAGACCTCGTTTTGGGGTTGGATTTTGGAACTAATTACATATTCGGGCTCGTGGGTGAATGGGTGATCGAGTTTTGGTCCGAACCTCGGATTTGACCAAGGGTCCCCGGGTCGATTTTTGATTTTTTAGGAAGAAGGATAGGAAATCTATAATTAAGCCTTGGAATCGAATTGTTTAGCGTTTATTGGTGTTATTATGTCGATTATGTCTAGATACAATTGATTTGGAGCAAAAATCAAAAGGAAAAGCGATGTCGGATGCTTGAGTTGGTCGTGAAAGTTCGAGGTAAGTGTTTGGTCTAACCTCAGCTTGAGGGATTGGGAGTTGTGTCCTATTTGCTACGTGTTACTTGTTGAGTACGACGTATAGGCACGGTGACGAGTATCTATACGTTGGTGTCGAGCATGACCGTGAGTCGTAAAGTGAAATTGTTGTGTTCTTAATAAATACTACGAATGCCTAAGTTGTTGATTCTCTTTGTTGAGCAAGGATTGTGATTATTCTCGTGGAAATTACTTATGATTGAGTATTGGTACTAGTTGAGGAAGTTAGATGTTGGAACAAGTTTGGTTATAATTGATTTTCCTTGCCGGGACGTATTTACTTATATTGTCGATTCCCTTCCCTTGCCGGGATAGTGTTGTATCTTTATTGATCCTTTGCCGGGACTCCCTTTATGATTTGGTATTGAACTGTATATATGGAACGACTTGCACGCTGTAACAATATTATATTTGGATCAGGTTGCACGCCACAACAATATTATATTTGGATCGGGTTGTATTCCGGAACAATAATATAATTGGGTCGGATTGCACACCGCAACAGTGATAAATGATATGGATGCAATAGTGTTTTTATGACTTGGATCGGGTTGCACGTCGTAACAGTGATAAATAATATGGATCGGATTGCACGCCGTAATAGTGTGTTATGATTCGGATCGGGTTGCGCGCCGTAACAATAGATAATAAAAGTGTTTATTGATTGATTACGAGCTCCTTATTCTTTTGCAGTGAACGTTAAATAGTTTTTTATGTTTTACCTCTTAAATTTCACTTGGTAAAGGATATCCCCCTCTCCCCTCCCCCTCCCCC